>VZRW01006348.1:222806-246869 GCA_013398125.1 Aegotheles bennettii | reverse complement strand
GCCTCAGCCCCTGCCCCTGCTCCAGCCCCAGCCTCAGCCCCTGCTCCAGCCCCAGCTCCGCAGCCCCCCAGGCTGGCACAGCCAACCCAGTGCAGAGGGGCTGCACAGGACTGCCCCTAAAAGCAAAGAAGAAAAAGTTGAAGACACTCAGAGTGCCTGTTTTAGAGTACACAGGGCTGTGGAAAACCTTTTCCTCCTCCACTCCATGCCACCCAGCTGTTGACTCATCTTGGAGAAGGTGCCCTCACTAGTTATTTGAAAATCATACCCCTGTTTGCCAAGAAAAAGTCCATTTACAGAAGGGCTGTCTGAATCCCCAAAACCACAGGGTACAATGAGCACTGGAAAAATGCAGCCCTTGGGATGAAAAAAACCCCACCCCACCTAGTAGCAGGCACTCAGCAGTGAACAAGAACCAAGAGTCCCTAATCCTAGTGTAACCTAGACCTGATCACAGCCTGGAAGAGGGGAAGGGGATGGAGGGATTCTCTGTTCTTCAGGTTCCTCAACGTAACACCTTTTGGGTTTCTTTTAACAGACAGAGGGACATCTGTTTTCACTCAGTCTTACCCATCAACCACTGAGTTTGCAAAACAAGTAATTTCTTTTGTTAATCAAATGGAAGCAGAACACTGCCATTTTTATTAGCAAACAGCAAACCTGAGTAAAAATATACCGAAAATGCCCTCCTAGTATACCTGTCAAATAATTTTCCATTCCATTTTAAAATGCCAGTATTTTGGTTCATGCACCCGTAGCATGAGCTGATTTCTAAGGGAGCAGAGCTCTTGCCAGGGAGTTTCGTGACCAAGACAGTTTCTGATACAAGCACCACTGGCCCCGAGAAGCAATTCCACAGCCCTGGAGATCAGTTTCACAGGATCACAAAACTGGAAGTAATGGTGTCTCAGAAGGCTCTTCCACCCTCACAGCTGAAGGAGCTCCTGCTGAAACTGGTGTGCAGGAAGCAGGGCAGGGGAAGGCAGAGGGGAGGCAGCGGGGTGGCCAACCAACAGGGATCCTGCACAGGAACCGTACAGCCACCTCCCAGACCCATGCCCCTTCCCACGAGGCCAGTGTCTAGCTGGGGGACAGGAAGCTGCTGGAGTGGCTTGCAAGCCCTGGGCAGAAGGGGCTCAACACTCATCCCAACCCATGGGAGATCTGACCTCCCCATCTCCATTTGGACATCCACCTGTTAGTGACATTGTGTCCTGCTCTTTGGCCTGACAATAAGTCACCATGCACCTTCGTACGACGGAGCTCTCCTCCCACGACAGCCAGGGCAGCATTTCCACGCTGCCTGCCAGGGCAGGGCTGTGGGGTGGCATTGCCTGCAGCCTGCCCGCTCACACAGGACAGGGTCCAGCCAGCTGGTGAGAGCAGACACTGCCACCTAAATGTGAGGGGCAAAAGGACAGTTGTTTCATTCACAATTATTCATTAGAATTTCTGTCTGTGGAAACCCCTTAGGGCAGGGTTTTACTGCGATGCAATCTCTTCTCATTACACTTTATGGGTTTTATTCCTACCTGATGTGGGGCCTTTACAGTGCCATAAAATGGAGAAATGTACCTCCAGGTACTAGAAATTTTAAATTAATGCTCTAGACTGAAAGTCTCCAGGACCTGTTATTACCATCCACAGCACCCGTGAGTCCTTTACCTGCTGGTTTCTGCTCCAGGTGTGGCTTGCAGTCTTCTCCAACACTCCCAGCAGGAACCTCAAACTCAAGACAAAAGAGGTGGCACTGCTACCATCTATAGTCCCAAGCAGGGCTGGGCACTGGCAGCCAGGGGGCAGGAATGACCATTCTCCTCCCTGCCTTGGTATGCAAAGGAGAGAGGCAGGAGAGCCGCGCAGGTGCAAGCAGAGAAGCTGAGCAGCTGGGAAAGGGCGGTTTCTGTTCCCACCTCAGGAAAAGTCAGTGTGTCAGTCACTCATCTGCTGTCTTTTGGAGAATAAATACCCCAGACACTCCTGAGTGGCAATGATGTGCACAGTATTTATCCAAAGAGACATTATCACCATGTAGGGACATTCTTATCTGATTAATCTACAGTCCTTTGATTTAATTCTCCTTATAAAATGCTATCACTAGTGGAAAAAGCAATTATTAACATTTCATAGCACCCTGTTTAAATTTTCATAGGAATTTCTTTTTCTGTTGGAAAATGCATTGACTTTTTCAGCTAATGGGATTCTGCATTCTTCCTTGCAAAGACTGGGAAGCAGTTTAACAGAAATGTAATGCTTCAAAAGCCAGACCAAAGACACAAAAATGAAGGCAAGAGCCTGAGTAAGGTATTGACTAGGGAACAAGTCCATTAAGGGCTCAACGAGCCCAGTTATACGCTTGTACCAGAGAGCAAAGCACCAGCCCCAGTGCCCCTGGGGCTGCCTGTCCTTCCCAGAGGGTAAAACGACAGGGCAGAGCTGCCCTCCCAGCTTCCCTGTGCAGCACATCTCAGCAGTCATGAAGGGCAAAATGGGGAGCCTCCATTGCAGGGCGATGACTTTCCCTTCCTTCCAGACGTGAGGGTCCAAACACAACTCCAGAGCCAGCAGGCTGCTCCAGCCTCGGCGCTGCTGAGCACTGCCTCTGCTGAGGCTGAATTCTTTGGCTCTGGTCCACCACTTACATAGTAGTCAAATAAAACAAGAAACAACAAGAGTTAGCTGGTCTTGCGGTGCTCGTTTGAAAGCTCCCGTGCTTGAAGTTGTGCACAGTTGAGGAAAGAAATAGTCCTCATTGCATACTTGTAAAATGACTGTCGCCTCGTTTGGTGACTGCCTTGTCACTCACTGCTTATTTTCAAAAATGCATCATTCAAATGAGGAAACCCCTTTGGCCATCAATCTTTCAGACAAAAAGTACTACAGAAGCCTAAGCTGTTATATAAGAACGCTAATTAATATTTCAGTCTCAGTCTACAAACTGTTTCTGGAATAGTTAATAGAGCAACATTAAACTTTATGCTAATGCATCTCATAAAAGCACTTGAAGATGAAAGCTTCCCCATGCGTTTTACAAAGGCTGCGGAGGAGCTCCAGCACACACCTGAAATTGCTGCCTGTCATGACAGCAGCAAAGCCCATGGGGTGGAAACCCAAGCCCATGTTTCCTTGTCACAACTGATCCACACAGGAATGGAGATTCCTTCCCCAGCTGGAATTAGTGACTACAGATCAGAATATATCAGAATATATCAGAATCAGAAATGTCCGTGCTTATATCTATAGTGTACTACCTACACATCACAGCTAGACACCTAAGATGACAAGCTATCATTTGAAGCATACTGAGATCTTCTGGAAGATCAGGAAGCTTCACTTAAAGGTTTATTAATAACGCACAGCATTACTGACAACGTGCACAGCGTTCATCAGTATAATTGAGAAAGTCAACTCAAGGATGCATACTCTTCTGTATGCATTCATGGGCAGAACTGCAACGCTTGATTTTCTGTTCATTGATTTTTATGTCTCTTCCACATTTTCTCCCTGAAATTGCATTTGGTGTGAGAGGGAAGGAGTAAATTATTTGGAAAAAACCCTGTCCCGGGGCTACCCATATATATCAAAGTATCACAGGCAGTACTTGAAGTCTGCTTCCAGTTCACTGAGAGTGGGATGCTGCAATCAACTGAAGAGAACAGCGTGGTGCAGTCTAGAAATCCTAAAATATATCTGATAATGAATTACCCATGTACAACCAGCTTTTCTGAGCAAAACAACAGTGTGTGTTTTATGCACCACCTTGGCCTTAGAGTATTACTCACAGGAACATGAGGCAATGCTATAGGCAGCAGGGTAATTGAGGGAAAATTGAGATGAACAGCACTTTTCCACTTGTATTCATATATATGTATATGTATATATATAAAACAGGACCACTTACTCATGCCTTATAATTCACTCCTCCTACATAACTGTAAGATAGGTCCATGATGTCGTACATGGCATGGAGTTCTTCGGGCTTGGATTAAACCTGCAGTTCTCACACAGTAATCAGCCACTCGATCTTCCTGCCATGACCCATTTCCCTTTTATTGTTAGTTGCACTTATCTTGTTATATCATTCATATAATTAAATAGGAACTTGATAGCTTCTCTTCATTTGAAAGCACTGATGCTGTGAGAACAAAACAGCCTCCTAACCACTGGAGGAGCACAGTTGTTATTACCATTAGTGACATGTAGTTAGAAGAAGCCGGAAACGCTTGTTTTCAAGTCACAGAAGGAAAAAAAAAACTTTTAACTTGTTGATCTCTGAATTCCCTTCGATAAATCTGCAGGCAGAAGAGCAGTTCAGTTTGCTGGGTTATGGCCAAAACTCCAATATCCTATATTTGCAATAAATTCTATATTGGAGTCCTACCCACAGATCTTATCCTTGTCCTATCTACACATCTTATATTTCTTATCTGTATCTGCCTTTATAGATGCCTGCACAGCAGCTCATGTGTTAACAGCAGGCAATTCATCCTTTCTCAAATTTAGAAAGAGAAAGAAGTCATACATGGGGAACTCAAAGCTGTGTTTATGATGAGGCTTTCACTTATTTCACGTGTTCTGAATCCTGTCTCTGGGACTGGGACTTTTAAAAGCAGAAGTTCATTGTCTGCTTCTTAGGAAAAATGCTTTATGTTTGACACAGACGTTTGAGAGCTGAGCTGGGACTACTACAGGCTGCAAACTCATTTATACAGGGCATGAAACAGCAGGGTCTCCAGAGCAGCCAGAATTGCAGAGCCAGAGGGAAGGCTCTGCAGCACTTTGACTGCCTTCCTGAAGCAGTGCAGGGGCGCCGAGGCTCTGCAGTTCAGATGGGGCTGCCAGGAATTGGACTGGGGCAAAAGGAAAACAGTTTATGCGAGATTTCGACATCGCCGGGAAGCAAGATGGAAGTGGCTAATAGCTACACAACATTACAACACAGGATCATTTCACTGGAAAGCCCAATACTGGTGTGCTCTGGAGGCAAGTCAGCTGCTATGTCAATTGTCTGATAGTGAGTTTTAAAAATTAATGCTGGTAAGCAAGGCTTCTTATGCATGAAAGACAGGCTTAAAGACACCCTTGACAAACTTCAAACCAGAAGAGGCTTCTGACTAGTACATTGTACCTTTTTTTCTCTGTTCTAGCAACCCCATTTCAGCATCAGAAGATTATCCATTTGCATTTTAAGACCCACGTGTTTAGTGAATAGTACCGGTATAAAATGTACCTCCTGATTACAAAAGCATTAGTGGCCTGGCCAAACCACAGAAGGCAACTCTAAAACATGCAGAGGATTAGAAATGGTATGCAGTCTCAGTACAACACTAGTGCATTTATGGGCACAAAGGATGGCTGAAGGAAAAGGTCAGTAAGCGTCCCATCAGCCATGCAGGCAAACTTAGAGAAATAAAGACACATGCAAAAAGCTGAAAAGATGAGGGTTCATGGCGAGAAAGCTAAAGTTATTCCTCACATCAGTTCTCCCATAGAGGGGCTCAGGGATGTCAAAACAACAAAGTTAATAGTAACAGATTTGAAAAAGGCTCCTCCAAGACGCTCTACCATGAGATCATGAAGAAGCTCAGCTATCAGGGATGAAAAGGAAAAGGCCACTTGTGGCTTAATGGCTGCTTAAAGACAGGAAACAAAAGTAGTAATAAATATTCCATGTTCACAATGGGCTGAGGTTCCCAGTGGATTCTCATAGAGATTAGAGCTGGAACCTGTTTTGTCTACAACACATACATTATTTTTTTAAAGAGACTGAGTAGTTAGGTGGCAAAATGTAATGATGATACCAAATTAGTCTGTAAGTCAAAGCAGAAATTGGTTGGAAACACTGAAGTTCTTACAATATTGATTGAGAAGGCATTAAAACTGTATCTTTTGAGTGCTGATAAATGTACCAGATAAAAACACCCTAGAGGTACACAGTGCACAGCACACAGTGATGGGATTTAATGGAGCTAATATCACTAAGGAAACAGACCTTGCACAGGTTTATGAAAATCCAATACAAGCGCTCAGTAGGTACCAAAAATTAAAAAATTATTTAAAACTTACTAGAAAAGTAATTGAGAGGAAACCAACAAACATCATTATGCTATTAGAAAGCTCTGCCCATCACTTGGCAGTGCTGGGGTCTTTTCTTGCAGTGAATGAATTTTGGAACAGTAAGTGAAATGATCATGGGGCAGATTCAAAATGAATGCACGTAAAGATTTTTTCATATTTGCATAGCTGACCCCTGGAAGTCATTGTCAGAGGATGCTGTGGCTGCCAGGAGTTAGAAGAGTTAAAAAAAAAAGATTAGGTAAATTCCTGAAAGAAAAATCCAGCAAGGGCTGTTAAGCACAAAATTCCAGCTCATGGCTCAGGACCTCCCTGAACCACATGAGCATGGGTAGGATATATAACACATACAGCAACGCTACATGCTTTTATCCCAGCGTTCTATTTTTCCCAAAATAGTTGAAACTACCCATTGGCCAACACATGATACTGGGTTGGATGGAGCTGTGGTCTGACCTGGAGTGGCTGGTCTGTATTCTTACATGAGCTAACCAGCCTGCACCCACGCCATGGACTATATAAAAGTGGGATCCTAACAGTATTGCATATCAAAATAACCGCTCCTGTGGTCTGTGGCTGGAGACTGTGGAATAGCCAGTATTTCCCTGGACACAACCTCTCCATGCCCTTTTGGCACATTTGCTGGTGAAGTGTAAGCCAGTGGCCTGTTGACCGCAGTGACCAGCTCAGAGGATGTGACCTTCCCTTCCCTTGTGCTCTCCCAGGGGGTTAAAAGGGACCAGATGCTCCTGGCTGGTGGGTAAAGTCATTGCAAGGGGTTGGTTGTTTCATTCAGTGCCTGGCTGCTAATTTCGGTGTTATGGTCTCACTCCTGTTCAGTTTTAAACATCACATGTTTTCTCAGTCAAACCACACCAGCATATGAATAGAGACTCCACTGGCCTTAGCTGAACTCTTCCCAAGCCCAGAATAGCCAGCATCCCACAGTGTGAAGTCCCTAAAGACACTGGTCCTCAACAGTAAACTAAAAAAAACCCCAAAAGTTGGATAATAAATATAGGTCAAAATAGAAGTTAAGAGAGGAAGACATTTCAGGTGGCAGATCTCCTCTGCCAAAGCTTCCAGAGAGTATTACAACAGGAATGATCTAAAAGGAGTTCCCATACCTTTAGTGCAACTCCGTCTGCTAAATCTATACCCAAGTTCCTAAAACTAAACCCACAGGAACTGTGTAAATATATTTCAGTAGCGAAGGGCCAGCACACATCCTAATCTCTCTGTCTCACTAACAAAGTGTTTGGATAACACAGTGATAACATAATGAAGTGTTCAGATAAACTTATTTTCTTATGTTATCCAAATACATTGTAAATTCCTACATAGCCTTACTGCTGGTGTCACTCTGAGCCACGGGCAAGCATTCCTCTCTCCTGAAGGTTCATGCATTTGCAGACTTTAGGTGAAGGCTTTGCTATTTATTTTCTTTTTAGCAGGAGTCCAGTATTCATGAGAAATGAGGAAGAAAGGAAATATTCGGGTTTTGATCTGGTTTTGAAAGAGGTTTTTTCATCTCTCTGTGCTGCAGAGACACCAACATTAGATTTTGTAAAAATTAAAAACACAACAAGACAGAACCGAATAGCTCTTGGCAACACTATCTCAAACACAACAGCATGGGACTGGTGCATGGGAACATGAAATTCTCCAGGCTTCCTGAAATCAGCGAATATTCATTGCATGATTTCAGTCTCTGGTCCAGTGGGGCAGACTGACAGGGCACGGGACTCCCCAGCAGTGACTTGCTGTAAGACTTCAGGGAAGCTATATAACCTGTCTCTGTATCAATTTCCTGACTGCTAACAGTAATTTTTCCCTTGCTTAAGTACTTTCGTACCTATATGTAAAAAAAAAAAAGGAAATATAATATTGTAGGCAGTTACATTTTCCTTACAAGCAGTATCAGTCCAGTAGAGACAGGCTGAAGTCTACTGTAACTGTGTGAACCAAGGAGAAAATAAATACCCTTCAGAATGTTCTTACACCTGTAGTGGGTTCCTTCAGATGAGATACTTGTTACTTCAGAATGCCACAGATTTCCCACTATAATATTAAATGCATGTTATCAGATCTTATAAATACTGCGTAACAAGGATGTAGCGTTTGTAGATGCAGCTCTGCAGAGCAATACCCACTAACCATAAGTTTGGTCTTGGCTCTAGGGCTGGGCACAGCATTCAAGGAAGTACTCTACAGGATGAATATAAAGCATTTTGTTCACTAACAGTTAAAATGTCTCATTTTTTCTACAGTCCTCAAGACATCACCATCAAGACAGCCACTAGGTGCAACAAAGCCCTCCCTTTGCTGGTTACTCTTCCTGGAGACTCAGGGTCCATCCCAGTGGCATCTGGGTATGCGATTACCCATGCCCTGGAGAACAGGGTGCACATGACATTTTCTTTCCTCACCCAGATCCACCTTGGGATGAGATACCATGTGGGGTATCCCAGAACCAGAGAACAGGCCCTGCACAGAAAGTAGTAAGGATGAGAGGTGAATTTGGTCACTAGCTTTAAGGCTGACCCACCATGCCACTGAAAGTGTGACTAACACACTTGCACACTTAGCTGGCTGCTTAATTTTAGCCATACTGGTGCCTAAATGGCAACCTCACAAACAAAGAAGTCAAGGGAAAAATGGGACAAGCATGTATCACTAACTTTAAACTAGAATTTAGCATAATCTACATTAGTTGCTCTGTACAGCACAGTAATTGCCCTGTATGTCTGAAAGAGAATGCACGATGCCCATAGCTTTTAATCTCAAACAATTACTTTTCCATATCAGAAGATTTAGGAGTATCAAACAGTTACAATTTTATTTAAAACACCAAACAACAATCCCTGGCAGACCTTCCACAATAAACCAACAGTGGAACAGTTTACAATATAAATAGATATTCGTGAACTGAACAAGTACCTGACCAGGATTTTTTGTCTCCCAGCAATCAGCTGCTCTGTGCACAACTTAAGCTTTCCATTTCTAGACTCTGTATTTATTTCTTGCACTTTTTTTTTTTAAAACTCATAGTTTGCACTACATTATATAGACACACTACAGTTGATGTATCTAACTGGTTAAAGTAATTTTGGCCAACAAGCTGCAGGTGGTTTGTTTTGGGTTTTTTTTCAGAGTGAAAGTCTGCCAAATAGCATGCACCATGCAGAGGAAAGGGCTTCCCATAGCTCCCTTGCCAGTCACCACGCTGCTGCTCCTGAGAAAGTGTAGGCAGCCTACTCCTCCTGCCTCACAGTCTGCCTTTGGAAAATGCTTCCAGTGAGCAGGAAAGACCAGATAGAGCCTAACACCTGCAGCAATGCAGGTGGGGTGAATTATTCTCCAGCAGATGTTCCCTCCTTCTCCCCACTGTCCCCATATCAACTGTCCAGCCTTGGATCATATTCTCTTTCTCCATCTCTCCTCTCTCTAGCTCTGTACACCTACACACACCTTTGTGCATCCTCCTCCCGCCTCCAGCAATCACTTACCGAGACTTCTCTTTTGTTGATTCCCCCTCTGTTCAAAATAGGCAGACCAACAGAGTTGGCTGATGAAGTCCATACCACACGTGAATTTCTTTTTTACTCTCTTGGTTCCAGTGTGATGAAAATATTGCCGTCTACCCTTCGTTTACCCTGGCACTCTATCAAGTCCCTCTAACCAGGCTTCTTCCCTGCCCCACTTTCTGAATATACAGCCCTCTTTCAAATCAACCCCACGGTATTATTCATTTGTTGTTGTCTACTTAAGGTGTTGCTCCATGTTTATGGAATGTAGTTTTACTGGAAAAATTCCTTGGCCAAAACCTTCAAAAGGAACTACTCATCTTAGGTCGATTTTCCATGACACTTGCAAAGCTCTGACTTTCTGGGAGCGTTGGTTTCCTCAGCCTGAACACAAGACCTCTTTGAAGTATCTCAAGTTGGGCAACTAAAAATTGCAGAACAGATATTGCACTTGACCTTTGAAAAAAGTTGGTCCTGTTTGTGTTTTCTGATTTTTTCCTCCTCTCTTTCAATTAGATTTTGACAGGTAAGTCCTGTTCTCAGCTCTAAGGACATGAAATGAAGGCAAAACTGGGTCCTGAAGAAAAGAGTTTCCAGACCATGCTCCTGTGGAGGTCTTTTACTCCAAACCAGAATTCACTGATTACCCTGTAGATGTTCAGGATTTGCACTTATGTGGCTGAGATCAGAATTGGGTTTAATGTACTTTGTATGTACTCTGTACTTGGATTGCAAAAGAATGAACCAGAGATTCATGTATTTCAGACTTTTTATTTTTCCTCTTTTTATGTCCTAAGGAACTTATGACAAATATTATACTCACTGGTTCCTAATATGTTACCAAACATAATAGGTTGGATGGTAAATTAAAACCAAAGGGAGATCTGAAAGTTTTGCTTTCAAACCACTAGTAAATCGGTATTGCTTTAAACATAAACTTTGTTCCCACTTTGTTCAGACTAGTGAAAGTTCATGTGACAGGGAGGCAACTCTGGCTGTGACACCTGTGAATGATTTGAAAATAACTTTTTAAAACAGCAGTTGTGATGTGAGGGATCACATGTCTCCAGAAGATTACAAACGGGAAACAGACTCTCTGTCTCACCAGCTTAGGTGTAGCTCAGCTAGGAAGTGCAGTCACATCGTAAACCTCCCTCTTACTTTGTTCCTAATTGGCAGCCTTGTTAACAACATCAACAAAGAACTATTCACTGAAACCTGGAAGCTAAGAGGTCATACCATAAACTTGTCATGTCCTTACACTCTTTCCTAAGTATCCCCTAGCAGCTGTTGTGAAAAACAGGATACCTGAGGCTGACAGACTTTTGCTCTAACCAAGGACACGGTACCAAGTACATATTCACACACTGGGTAACTAAGCAGTAGTTTGAAAAGTGAACACTTTAAAGCTTGCTGTATGAAATCTGCATGGCTGCTGCCATTGTTGCTTAGCTAAACCAGCCAGGGATCACAAATAAAATCACACAGCTTTTATTACAATAAATTCAGTATGTCTTCTAAAGGTAATTCACAACCTGACTCCCCAGAATAATCTGGAAATACATTTATGCAAGGTTCAGGTACACTGGCTGGTTACTGTCAGAACATGTAACTTTAAGTGCATGTTCAAGTACCACTGAAGTCACAGGCACCTTGTCAGCTCAATCTCCTGCTTTGCTGACGTGAGCAGGTACCTTAAAACAAAGCCAGAGATGCTAGAAGCAGCAATCTCTAAAATTAAACTTCTGCAATGCTAGTGGCTCACTGATTTCCATATCAAATGCAGGCAGGTGGTAGCTGAAGAGATGGCTTTTTCCCTGCCTGTCACTGATTCAGGCAGGTCTTTGGAGATGTCACTCGGCTAGGATTATGGAGAGAAATAAGCACCACCAGAGGGCAATTCATCCCCCTTGTCTCACACACCTATTTCAGGATGATGGGACTTGCTTTCAGAAGTCTTGAGGACTTGTGTGACTAGCTCAATCCTTTTAGAAGGCATCCCCACTAGACTCACTGCTTTCAAGTCAGGCCAGATGCTTTTCACCCACTATGTTATTTATAACATGAATCAAGACTGTGGATAGAACATAACATAATGCCTGCACTCTGAGGACTAAGCAAAACCTAAGTGGAAAAGGAATGAAGATTTCTTTTCTCAAGTATTTCTGTCACTTGGTACAGCTGGGCTGACTTGGCTGCTACATTCGCATTTTGGGATCCAGCCTTGATCTGGAGATCAAGTTGAAACAGGCTGACAGGTACATCAGTGGCTGTGCCACATACCTCAGGAAATCCAGGGAGATACTGACAGAGATTGTATTCACGCTTTCATCGGCAAGTCAAGTCTTAGGATGCTGTCCTTGGGACAGGTGTCTGTCTCTACCATTTCACTAGCAGGGTCTGCATAGAGAAAGATTGAAAACTGCTACGTTCTAAGGAACCCAGCAACGAATTAGATGTTAACTTACAAGAACTACTGTATTCCACAAATTCCTACTGATTATTTCCTACTTATCATGTTATTGCTGACTGTTTTGTCCCCTGAAATTGTACGGACATGTGTGCTTTACATACAGGCATCTGCTGGCAGATGACAGAGATGTGACTGCTGGTGCAAACACTGCCCACTATTAAAGAAGTAAGCCATTAAATAAGAGCATCCATAAATAGAAAGGGTTGTAAAAACAAATAGGGGAAAGCATCTGGTTTGCAGCATCTTTGCACAATTTGCAGTAGCTAAATCTGGACCCAATTAATGACCTGTATATTTTCCAAAATTTCAATAAAATGCCTTGGCAAAAACTTAATCTGTCTCTGGAGAACGTCTTATTTCCTTCCATATGTTGCCCGATCTGTCACAGCAATGAACCTCTTCCCAGTTTCAAGATCCCTAACAATTACACCAACTGATCTTTTCCATAAAAGAAGAGATAATGGTTCCAGCCAAAAAAGCGAGAACTCTGCCATCATAGCATCTGCTGTGACCTAGAATCCAGAGATTTAAAAATCAGCTCTGTGAAATCTCATGTTCCTACCTACAATTCATCCCAGCTGTTTTATAATCCCCCTGAATTTGATAGTTTCTTTAAAATGCTGCCATGCCACGATTAATGAGTATGCATTGGTTTTGTAGCACTTGTCCTGCTGTCCTTGTTGTTTAGGGTGCCTTCAAAAGAAACAGCTTAAGCTGTTTTCTAATTATGTATGTTTATGGTTTCATATAAAACAAAACAGATGTTTCAGAGTCAACTTTATTTGGTGGTATCTTGTCTAACCTAGATTCTAAAATGTATTTGGTCTCTATTTGAATCAGATTAGGTATAGTAGCCTCTGTTTTATTATATGTCAGAAATATGGATGTTCTGGTACCTTCCATTTCTGATGAACTCACACATCCTACCACACTGATTTAATAGAAATATTATTTCTTTTTTAAATATGCTGTTGGTTTAGATGTTAAATGTAACAAAACAGATGAGTCCACATGAGTCAAACACTTAACCATATAAATTTACAAAGTATTTAAGTGCTTTGCTGAATTAAGGCCATAATCAAATTATCAGCTTTGTTCTGAAATAAAAGCACTCCGATCTGTTAGGGACATATATAGACAGCAACTGTAATTACCAAAATCCTGATTTGCCAATATCAGAAATAGAGTGATGTTCAGTAAAATTTTAAAGCTACAAATTAAAAGTTTAAAAATTGAAGAGAAATAATGTGTGCCACACGTTGCTTTTACTTGAAAGTACACGATCTGAGTCACTAGTTATACTATTACACAGCAGCCCTTCTCCCATCAGTTTTCTCTGCCTCTAGTGCTTTCCCATACTGTATTGTTTTCTTCTATTTCTACTACTTTATTTAGAGAGCTATTCTGGAGATATGCATTTACCTTCTATCAGACGGTGACTTCCACAAATGGAAAATATTTTTTTGTGTCCTGAAAAAGCGGTGCTAGCCTTTGCTGAAAATCTTCACTTCATTACCTCTATGCAGCCACCCTACTCTCTATGACTTTATTTATAATTTAAAACATTTATTGCAACAAGGCATAACTATTCTCCATTAAAAACACTCCTTCCTAAATTTCAAGTGAATATCATATACATACTCAACCCACAGTATTTTAAATTTACTCCTCCCTCTTTTGTTTTGTGCCTTGAGAGAGACAGGGAGTTCCATATTTGTTTCTGAAGTAGCATTTGCAAGCTGGAATTGCTGCAAAATATTTGCTAAAAAAGAGTGTGAATAGTTCACGGACTTGTCAGAATCCATCTGTTTGAGTCTATTAATCAGTGTATTCCCAGCTGTGGTCTTCCCAATGTCATAAATAAAAATTTTATTTCTTACTACAAATCCAATGCCTGAAATTTCCCTGTAAAATTGATTTATTTGGATAAAATCTGTCCGTACATTAAAGAGACCTTTTAAAATGAGCAAAACCATGAGATGCCAATCACATATTTTTTCAGCCGTCAACTGACACGTACACAACTCACAGTCTCAAATAATTTACTACAGCATTATTCTGGATAACCTATGAAACAGCATGCCATTCAGATCAGGATGAGTGGGGCTGGGATGGGGAAACAGAGGTACATTTACCAGAGTAATGAGAGGCACATTGGAAATAACCTAAAAGCTGGGACAAATGCTCAGGTCCTCACTCCTCCATGTAATGAATCCAAAATAAACCTACACACATATGCAATGCACTTTAGGGAAGTCCAAGCTATGAACCAATGTGGGAGATTCCTAAATCCTTTTTTTTCCCAATGCTATGTGTAATTCTTCAGTATTTTGACTGAGAGAAGTATCATTTGTAACACTGGTTTTCACTTAACTCTTTTGACATTCTCTCAAGCTGTCGCCTTCCTGGAGTGCACAGTTACCCTGAATTTCTTCCTAAACTGCAGTCATGGAAGTCTAAATTAAAAGATATTTCAAGCAGCTCTTAGCTCAGATTCAAACAGATCTACATATGACATAAGGTATATTTGAACTATGCTTCTGTTTTGAAGATAATTTCCCTTTAAATTCTTTCTATAACAAAAACAATACTCCAATTCGTTATTTTTTTGTGTTTTTTTTAAAAAAAAAAAAAAAAAGTGCTGCTGTACTAAATGACCTGGGAAGGTTCAGTGTCTTCTGCTTCATCATGGCCTGTGACACGAATCCCTCCTCCTCACAAACAATGCTGCTTAGCTTCCCGGGGCACCAGTACCATTCATTTAGCTCTAGCAACAGAAGAAACCAATTATCCCCACATTATTTTAGAACTATGACAAGTAAAATTTGCAAAGGATTGACAGAATTAAGAAAGGTATTTTGGAGTCAGTGAATTTATCTTGCTGCTAGAGAAATACTCGCAGATTAAAAAATCTTTAGCTAAGCATAGATTTTAAATGGTAGTGGTTTTGAAATAGATTAGGAATCAAACTGTTACCACTAAAAGAAACACAATGAGTATAAGTTTCAGATCCTCCTCTCCCACTGTAGTACAGCATGTTGCTGGATCTGTAAAAACGATCTCTGGACACAGAAACTTTTCTATGTACTTACTACTCAACAGCACCAGGGAAAAAAACAGTATCTCAGTGAAACTGACTGTTGAAATTGTCTGCTAACTATGATGACTATATACAGTGGAGTATGGTTTAGTTTTGATTGGCATGCTTGATGAAAGCATTTTGGATTCTTTGACTCTGATGAATTTTGCTCTACTTCTACACTGCTAAGTGTAGTAATTGCTGGAAGTAACGTCAGGACACTATGCCAAAGGATGGAGTGTCAGTCTGTACACACTGCCCCAGATTAGCACTCTGCAAGTGAGAGAGGCTGTATCTGCACTGTATAGTTTTGGACCTCAGGTGTTTACCTTGGGATCCAAACACTTAGTTTTTGGCATGTTTTCTTGATTTAAGTGGCCCAAATAATGTAAGAGCTGTCTCACAGTCCCTCAATCTAGGGGTTTTACGGCATTAAACCAGGGGCATGTGTTGCACACCTCTGCACGTAGCATCAGCGCATGTGAAGGTGATTTAGTTTAGTGAGCTGAATACAACTTGCATACCCTCCACTGTAATCCAGTGTGACTAAATCCTGCTGCAAAAGCACAGAAAACTTCAGGGTTTGAAGCCTTGAAGCCTTTATCCTTGAGGGACTTAGTATGCCTTCAATATTGCAGTTTCTTGGTAAAACCAGTTATTTCATCTGATATTCTGTGATGCATGTTGTGTACACGTACTAATTGATATTACCATATATAAATTACTGCCCTCTACTGGAATGACAGGCAGAGTATTTCACACGAAATTATTTATTACCCAAATTAATTAAATTGATTTTTGGAGCTTTGAGTTTTTCGGTACCAAGTGCCACAAATTGCAGATGTTCCTAATCCCTTCTTTTGCCAGAGTTACTTGTTGCGCTCATATCTGCATATATTCAGTTTTTGCGTACTTGCAGTAGAAGCTGCACCAGGATGGTCTGATTGTCAAAATATTTTAATTTCTGAACTGTAAACAGGACATACAAAGGAACTAGAGAAGTGCAGTCATACCTTTAAGCCTGTAATAAAGAAACTATCAACTTTATTAATTGAAAAGAATATTCCCAAAACTAAATTTTCAAGAATCATAAGACAGGCATCACTTCTTTAAAATCATGAGGCTGGCTGAAAACTATGACATTTCACAGAATACATTTTTTTGTTATTTTCTGTCTTTTCAGACTCTGAAGTTCACATTTTCAAGCTTTTCTTTTCAAACTTGATATTAAAATAAAGCTGGATTTCTCATTGAATTGTGACTCAGAGAGATGATTTGTAAAGGAATTATAATATTCCCAGGAATTGGCCATACTATGACAGAAAAAGAAATCAGGAAGAGCCAGACAGAACATCTGTCTCACAAGAAATGCAAGAAATACAAAATACAAGAAGACAAACGTAAGTCAAACCACTGCTGTGAAATAAGGCCATTGCCTGGCAAGTATTGCACAAATCAAATTGTTAAGTCATCTCAGTTTCAGAATAATTAAAAACATTACAATATGGGACATTTTTAAGAGGTTTTTTTATTCAAACAAAAAGTGAAAACACAAAATTTAGAACTGAGACTTCACTGATTCCTGAAACTAAACACCATGCCCTACTGTAGATGGAAAAGCTGAAGAGTAGGAGTCCAATCTCTAGGGCCTTAATGCATACAGAAATTTCCCATGTTTAGGAATCTGCTGTCCAGGCACCAACAAGGCTGTGTTGATGAGAATTATCATGTTCACTTAGCAGCTAAAAGTTTATTGTGAATATAAATGTTTTATATAAATGTTCTGGCATAGTTATTATTATAAATAAGTCACTTGTGTGGGGATATGAAAAGTGATTGGTAGGATTATAGTCTTACGAATAAATACAAAACACCTAATAGGAAATAACTGGGAGAATACATAACTTAATATGCCACGACTGGTATTAAAAAGCAATCTTGGGATGGAAAAACATCATTACTTTTTAATGTCACACAAATAAGTTAAGTATTTATATCAGTCTATATGAGCTCCTATAGAGGACAGAAAAATATGAGTGCCAATAAACACATCTACCTGAACACACAGGAACTATAATGTATTATATATACTGCTTCTGGAAAAACAGTACTATGATTGGTTTCCAATCTTATGGTCTGCAAACGTCAGCAATAATTACAATGCTTCCAGGAATCCTACAAGAGAAATACTCCTGTATTTCTCCTGGGCAAAAAAAAAAAAAGTAAGCTGTACTATAAAAAGGACTGATATCGTAACTTTCTAGAAAAAAAATATGGGTATTTTCTAAACCTTAATATATTGTTGCAATCAGTGAACAGCCTCACTCCAAAAAGAAGACGACCTATCAAGAACCTATTCTAAATAGCTACTGAATAGAAACTGACTGATGCAAATGGTATCCAGTCCTGTTACCAGCACTGATTCCCCATTTTCTCAGCAGAGTTTTGTATCTCATAACGTTAGGAAATTAAGTAATAAAAACTGAATTTCTTTTAGGAAAAGAATCTCTGATACAGCTCTCTGGTGGAAGCAGAACTTGTTCAAATACAGAATTTATGTATTTAATGTAAAACCAGAAGATGAATGTTGTTGTTGCCCCATGTTGTTGCTCTGCTGCTTCTCCACAGTCACTCCAAACCTTACACAGCAAATGGCAGCGGAGCCACAGGAGAGTGGGTATGAGAAAATCACATCTCTCTCTGGACTCTGAGACAGTGGGGAGTCCTCCATCACCCCCCTCTGCAGTTTCATGCTGATACAGAAATACTTGGCAGGTCAAGCATATTGGTATTTTTGTAATTGTATTTCTGGAGTTAACTTCTTGTTGCTGAGGGTCATGAGAACCCAGCAGCAGCAGACCTAACAATGGTGGTATTTTGCCACCATCGCCCAGACTCAAGCCGCCAGTCTTCAGGGAGTATCTAGGGATGGAGATGGAAATTACAGAACACTGACATAACTTGCATGCAAAGAAGAGCATCTAACCATTTTAAAGAAATTCACCTAAAAAGCCATCCTAACATGAACATAGAATATGTAGCGTGATTACTATAATTTATGCAGTCAATGGCTACTTTTTTGGCTATTGCATTTTTTTTAGGATTGTTAGAAGAGCAGAAAATTTCCTGGCATGCCTGACCAAGTGAATCACTCATAATTCACTTTCTTTCTCCCCTAAAGCACTCCATCCCAAATAAAGAACATCTTTCAGAACTTTTCTCCTTGACAAAGGACAGTCTTTTCCCATTGATGGGGTCGGGTTAGGGGGGGATTTACACATATACATCCTACCAATATAAATGAGAATCAACATCTTGTACTCTCCAGTACCCCAGTGGGGACACAGACTGTAACACCTCTGCTTTCTGAAAACATACATGCATGATTTTAAAGCAGAACATAAAAGTATGCCCACCAAACAGGCCACAACAATACTAGATTTTTCACATGCACTTCTCCCACACTCTCTAATGAAAACCGATCTGGCAAAATTATTTTATTAAAAAATCCACTGTTTTCTTGAACGGCTTTAATCAGATTACGTGCCACATTTGCACTGTACACCAAGGTCTTAATTAAGAAGAAATTTCAGTAATAGAACAATATCAAGATGCAGCAGGATTAAGGCTGGCCCCATATCGGGACTCCTGCCTTTGCTCAGGGGTTCTCTGAGGACCTGGACGTCTGGTGCATGTTTCCTGTGTGCTCACCTAACACTGACCTCAGGATACATTGCACCAGAAATAATGAGTTCTGCTTCACAGGGTACAAACTTGCAAAAGCTATTTCTTAAAAAGGTTTCATTTTAACTGAAAACTAAAAACTATGAAGCACGTATAGATTTGTTTCTTCTTTAGTTCGGCTCCAGAAATAGGCTGCTCTTGCGTCCATACAGCCACGACAGAAAACTGTGCTAAAATTCCTATTGCTCTGGTCATGACCACTTTTTAAGTTTTTTAAGACCCACTTTTCTCTTTCATATTCCCTGGGATCAACAGATCAGCTGGTGCCAGGGAGTACCATGTCACCAGAGGTGCAATTACAAACTTAGGCTTGATCATTTTCACCTAATAAAACCACAATAACCCACAAACCAACCAGAAATTACTTTTGGGAGGAGAAGGAGCATTGCCTTGTCGTCTTTACCAAATGCTGAATCTGGCAATTACTTTCTGCTGAACAAATAGTTCTCCATATTCTACTCTACTTCAGCTGACATTCAGTTTCATCTCTGACATAAACACATTTCAGACACGTCTGAAGAGATACTTGTAGCTGCAAATCAGTGTGTAAGGTCTTCCTGAACAGTTAAGGATACCCAAGAGTAGGTTTTCTAAACATTTCCATTTAAAGACCTTAATTTTGGCTTTTTTAGACTAAAATTTTCTTTTAATCATGAGCCTGCCTCATGCTCCTGTTCAAATTTTCAGTGCTGCAGGACATACATTTCTAAGATACAATTAGTCCATGGTACATTGTCTCACTGTACATTTTCATGCTGCTTGATTGAGAAATGAGTGCTTCATCCTTTGAAACAAAGAACCATAACCTCACAACGAAGGTTCAAGAGCGACTCTAGCATGTCTCTGAAAAATCTGTCCAAATTGGCCAAGTTATAAAACTTCAAAATGTCAAGTCAGATTCGATTTGCCTGAAGCATGGCCAAGCCCAAAACTGGGTGGGAGCATCTGAGATCCTTCCCCAAAGTCACACTAGGCAGTCACTCCTGGAGAGCTCTGCAGCTAAGCAGGAGCCGGGCCAGTGCTCTGGGGTACACTGTCCTGTTCTGCTGTCAGCAGCCAGGCAGTAGGGATGGTGTCAATGAAGAGATAAGAGGAACTGTACCTTCAGAGCTAAAGGAAATCAAATGGGGATATAAGCTCTTCAAGAGCACAGAATATACCAAGTCCTGTGGGACACAAAGCTCAGGTGAGGAGAGATTTTGCAAAAAGGCTGAGGGTGGATCTACGCTGCGGAGACAGCAGCGGCAGCCTTTCAGAGCAGAAATCCTGACAGCAATCTGCAGATTGCCAAGCCACAGCTAAAAGCTAAACCTAGGAAATTAGAGACAAAACTTTCTATTATTAGAAGAATGTTAGGGTCACAAAGCCAAGTGTTCAAACTCCAGGAAGTCTCAGACTTGAAGTCACCTGTTTAATCTCACCTGTTTAATCAACTCTATTCCCATTAGGCACTAGGACAAAGTCCTAACCTCATCCGCACCTGCACTTCCCTAGGATCCTATCTGATGATGGACAATGATCTAGTCGTGTATCAAGAGTCACATACCCAACTAAGCCAGCTACTGCAGGACTCCTGCTACATCTCTTGCAGATGCTGAGAGGCATGCAGGAGAGGGTAGGAGAGAGTACACAGGAACAAATCGTGTTTCTGAGACTGTGCCAAGTTAAACGGTGCCCCTGCGGTTCCATCCCTTTCTGTCTGGTTTTCAGCAAGTCATTTGAAACAAAATCTGACCAGGCTGCCAGGAATGGCAAGTTACTCATTCCCTGAGTGCAGTACAATTAGATCCTGGAGGCTGATTTGCACAAGTGCTGAGCAATAGGAGCCACTGAGAGCCATAATTTGAATATTAAAGTAGAAAACTCAAGTTCTAACACTCAAGAGTTATTGGTACTCCTGAGTTCAGTCTCATGGTGCCTTTGGTTTCTATTTGTAAAATGGGAATAATGTAACCTTGCAGCTTCTAGGAATACAATGAAAACATACACAGTATGCAAGACTCAGTACTCCTAAGCACCATGCTCATGAGCACTTGAGGGAGTTTGTAATTCTGTGCTCAGTCCAGGATATGAGAAGGCTGCAGTACAGCAGGCTCTAGGTTAACAGATTCAGCAGTGGGGTTCGTTACTTTGTGTCCTGAATGAGACAGAAAAGTTCTGTGAAAAAAAAGGGGGATGTGATCATGTCATTAAAAGACAATCCTACACTGTGAGAAGACTGCGCAACCAGGCAGCAACAGGCATCCTTACCTCCAGTATTTCCTCACTTTGAAGTACTGAGCTTCAAGGCTTAAATATATTCTTTGTGATTTATTTTTTTTTAGTATATAGTAACTGGAAGAATGTCAAATAGAGGGTGGTGCTTTTCACCTATATACAACGGACAGAACAACTACAACTTGTGTTTTACTGTAACGGGTAATCACGATGTGAGCGGGATCTTAGAATCACCTTAGGGACATGACTTTTAAAGAGTGTGTTAAATATGTAAGTCAAATTCCTAAAGCAATGGCTTTCCATAATGGCACAGCAGTTCAGAGTTACAGTAAGCTGACAGTATAGGGTGTTTCAAAAATATGGACCCAATTTCAAAGCATCTTGTCATTGAAGTTGGGTCCATGTTTTTGAAACACCCTGTATTTTATGTAACTTTTCAGACAAACAGATCCCCACTCCAACAAGGAAGTTAAAATTCCGGTACATTTCCCGATCAGTTTGTGAATCCCAACTTAAACTATAAGCATAGTGGGAACACAGTGTAAACTTCTGCAAAAATGATGAAAAGCACAGAAAAACTAAGGCTGGCATTTGTGGCACTGTAGCGGGTACACTCTTTGTTTAAAAACCAAATCCCTCTCAGTGAATCAGAAAGAGTGACTGAGAGCTGCTGGACACCATAGATCCATCCTAAATAAGAGACAGTACGGAGCAGCCCTGTCCCAGAAGCACGCCAGGAGCCAGGCTGCTGCTCATCGCTTCTGCTGTAAAAAGGGCAAGGGAGGGAGGGAGGGAAGGAGCACACTGTAGCAGTCTTTTCACGCACAGCTTACTTTCCACAACAACCCAGCCATGCTGTCTGCCCCTTTGAGAGCGGTCAAGACAAGGTTCAGCTCCCTCCTTGATCCAGCCAAGGTTCAGCTCCTTGTTCCAGCTCACACACCCACTGCCCAACCATGTACTGCTGCCCTCTGCTCCGGCACGTGGACGATGGTGCAGAAACCCTTCCCTAGGAGCACTGGGGAAAGCTCTGAGCAGCTTGACTTGCTCCCACTGCTGATCCTGTGAGGAGCTGGACTAGAGACCTCCCAGTGTCTCATCCAACCCAAATAATTATATAACTTGTATGAATTAAGCTGTCTTGTGCTTGCTGTCTTTACAGGTATATGTTGGGCAGCGGGTGTCTGAAACTTTAACAGACAATAAAGTAAAGTAGACCAAAAGAGTAACTGAATCTCTGTGAAGACATCATCACAATGATGACTTAATCACAAGTCCTTATTTGGCTTGATTATTATTGAATATGACAGCACACTGATGGTAAAAACTGCATTTTGCTTTGGTCATTGCTCTTAAACACCAGTTACCAGTTACAGCGCTGCTCCGACTGTCAGTCAGGGCTGAACCACAATGTCAACTTTGAGAAAAAAAAGGGAACTTGTACAACTAACTACCTGACTGGGACTGGATCCATTGAGATGGATAAGAAGCCAGCCTGGCAATCAGCAAATAATGACACATTTAGGCCAGCTTAAATTCCCAGCCTTCTCATTAGTGATAGCTGGAAAATAGGCACAGGAATATTCACCGCAGCTATGGGGGCCAGAGGGACAAATAAATAAAAGAACAAGGACAAAAATCCCAGAGACATAAAAGCAACTGAACAAGAGAACATATCTGGAATCAACAGATGTTATTTGTGTACACATTTTGTCACGTTGTCAGAGAATTCATTTAATTAAAGGGATGTGTATCAGTGTCTCACCAGCATATTATGAATAGCACTTAAATTATGGCAGTGCATAAACCAGGACATTAGTATTCTATCCACCTTAAATAAAAAGTCTGAATCCATCAATTTTAATACCCAGTTGCTTTAAGAAGTTGGCTACAGCTTCATGGCAGCCTGCCCAGGTCCTTTGCTCAATCAAGCAATAGTTGTCTTTGACCAAAAAAGAAAAAAATAGCCAACAGTATCCTTGCTGAATGTCTGCTGGCATCTGCTATTAATATAGGAATAAGTGGATTACATGTAAAGACAGAGTAATATTTTGGGTAACTGTAACACTATAAAATTAGCTGGTTTAGTAATTCGTTATTGGAGCCACCCATTTCAATTTTTCAAAAAATGACCATGCCATTCGAAATTGTATGTACATAACAGCTAACATGCTGTAGACTCAGTTTAGAGACCTGTATCATAACTATTTACCTCCATATTCAGCAGTACCAGCGTGTCACAGTGCCCCTGGCAAGGTCACCAAACTCCTAACAATGCTGTCGGATGTGGCAGAGGAATCCACCTTTACAAATTAGCCTTCGTTACACATGATTCTGCTCATAAATCTTGGTGTATTGTTTTCCAGTGTAACTCCTCTACCTTGCACCTGCATGTACACGCTAGATCTTTGAATCCAGGCAGTATCTGACACACACAGGCTGGCGGCGTGTTTGCGTGCGGGAAGCGCTGGTGCTGCGGTGACAGCAACGCTCCAGCTGTGCCCGGACCCACCGGAGCACCCGTCCCGCTCCGTGTCCTCCTGCTCTCCACCTGGGCATGGTGAAGGCTGCAGGAGCCTCATTTTCCAGAGCACTTCCATGACCTAAAGCTATAAAAGCGCCTGAAACGAAACAAACCATTTTTCTTTGGAAGTTGCAGTTCTCCTCACACACAAACCCTGTGAGGAACCAACCTGGACCTGCAACTGACACAGAAAACTGTTCAGGCACGGGGGTGCGCCCGCTTCCCGGGGCAAGGTCACCCCTCCTCATTCCTGAGATGCTCAGAAGGTGCCTCCGACACGGGGCTGCCTCCAGGTCCAGCCCTGAGCCCGACTGCTTGTGGCCCCATCCCCGCCGGGACCCGGGCAGGTGCTGCCTGCACGGGGCTGGGGGGGACCTGCCCGCAGCCCCGTCCCTGCCCGCAGCCCCGTCCCTGCCCGCAGCCC
>VZRW01006348.1:200868-221906 GCA_013398125.1 Aegotheles bennettii | reverse complement strand
AGCCCTTGGACAGCGACCGGGAGCCGCAGCCGGCCCAGCCCCGCCGCCCGGCTCTGCGGGGCCCCAGGGCCAGGTCCCCGGCTCGCCGCCCCAGGGCCGCCTGGTTCTCGGGAAGCTGTAATAGGTGCTTCACCCGCGCCCCGACTTTCGCCAGAAGAAAAATGCTTTTTCCAAGGTCTCTGTTTATCAGCTCTCCACCCGAGCTCAAGCCAGAGTCCTCCCAAGGCAGCCTCTCCCATTTCTTTCCCACTTTCTCTGCATTCCACCCGCCTACCTCCCACTGCTCTCCCCCTGCTTCATCCCCTCCACCACCCCTGCATCATGTCCTCTTCTCTAACCAGCTCTTACACTCCTGAAAGGTTTCAGAACCAAACCCTGGCAGCCACTTTTTGCACACATTTACAGATTAAAAGGAATCCCAATTCCTCCATCCCCAGACGAGCCAGAGAGCAACACCAGAGAGCAACTCATCCCATACAGGAAACCCATTTTGGGTCTCTGCTTCCCCCGTGGTCTGGGAAATACTGTTGTTTCAGTGGCCCCTTCCCCATCCTGGCCATCTGTGGCATGGATGTTCCCAGCATGACTGGCAGCAGAGTCCGATATCTGAGAAGAACAACAGGGGCTTAAATTTATTTAGTCACAACCCATTATTATCGTTTACTCTTTTTGCAGAGTATTCGTGATGTGCAGTGAAGAGGCTGATGTTCCCATGAGTGAGTCCCATACCCTGAAACAGCTGACTGCCCTGGTAAAGCAGTCATGTTAAACATTATCAATATCCCCGTCTTGCTTAAATTAAAACCTTAACTGCAGTGTCAGCAACACCCATAGAAGCTAAAAGCAAACAAACAGATGTATTCCATGTTACCACTCAGTTTTAATAATGTCTTCTGCTTATTCTCTGATAGGAATTTATTTTACATTGTCCCTCTTCATAAAAGGCTCATCTTAAAAGGTTCATCTTAAACTGTTCTACTTTATCTGATGTAGTGGAGACGATGTGCTTGCCCAGAACTTGTGAAGATGCTGTATGTCACTCCTCCTCCTGCAATTCCAGCTACAGTGTCCTCCAAGTGACTGGACAAACTCTTAGGAGAAAAGGGATGCCTTCCAGGGATGGATGCATCCAAGATCTGGAAGGGGGACAGCATAATTAAGTAAATACTCCTACGTCCCATGATGGAGACCAAACACCTGCTGATGTTAATGGGAGAAGAGAGGATTACAGTTCCTACAATCAGCTCCTCTTCCCGGTAAATCTGCCTCTGACCTCTGTCTCACTTTATTTCATTCCCTACCAACACAGCCACTACTGCTTCGTAAGACCTGATGCCTGTTTTCTGACACAGGCTCCTATCTGCTAGGAACCAGGTAGAGATAAGAAATTAATTTCTGTCATTATACTCAGCTGCCTTATAAAGATCAGCAGTGACACACAAGTCTAGAGGTGAAATCATAACATCAGTTTTGAAGGTTTTGTATCATACTGCTGTATCACTATCCACAAACGCCAGCCCATGTCAACCAGTACTGTAACCTTCAACAGTGCCCTTCTGGCAGACACACTTGAATGCACCCTCTTACCATGTCCAGCCTGTCTGGAAGACAGATCTCCCTTTCCTCAGCTGCTTTCTGTGATGGCCAGAATGTAGCAATACAACAAAAGATATTCTCTTCCTTTCTGTATAGTTTTTGAAGATGTTACTTTATCAAAAATGTCCCTGGACTTCCAGGTTTACTGAAAGCAATGAGCTACTAGCACTTGCCAATACCATGTTATCTTACCACAGGTTACTAAAATCAACTGCAGTGATATGGCTGTATTTCATAACCAGCAGCAGAACTGAACTGGCCAGCCCAGACCAAACTCTGTAGCGGGCGCTGACAAAAATCTTACTAATTTCAGGTACTTTATTGTGGAAAATTAAATCCAGCAGCAGCAAGATCAGATACTGTACTTTTCTCCCCAAAGAAAACAGTGCTATTGAGTAATGAGAAAATATTTCATGCAGCAACTGGCCCATTCCTATTTTATGCCTTTAATCACAGTCAGCTGTTCAGAAGTCGACCTAGTAGTAGCAGTTACAATTAGAGCTGTTCTACACAACCTGCTTGAAGAAAGGTAAGTGTTAGGGATTGTTCATAGGTCAAAGATGTTTCACTTCCTTTTAGGAGTTCGAAAGCATGACTAAATGATAAAAGTTCTGGTCTCCCTCTATGCATTTTCATCTGTTGGGTAAGTGCACAAGTAGCCAATTGATCAGTGCTTTTTGTCTACAGCTTGAAACATTTTATCATAGAATCATTGAGGTTTCCAACCTTAAAGAGACCTTCAAGATCATCCAGTCCAACTGCCTACCTACATCACCACTAAACCATATCACCCAGTGCCACATCCAGACACATCTTGAACACTTCTATGGATGGTGACTCCACCACCTCCCTGGGCAACCTATTCCAATACTCAATCACCCTGACAGTGAAAATATTTTTCCTAATGTCCAAACTGAATCTCCCCTGCTGCAATTTAAGGCTGTTTCNTCTCTTCTCCAGACTGAACAACCTCAGCTCCCGCAGTTGTTCCTCCTAAGATATATTTTCTAGTCTTTCTAGACAATCACTTCCCTATTCCTGCTGGCCACACTATTCTTGATGCAAGTCAAGATGCCATTTGCCTTCTTGGCCACCTGGGCAAATTTTGATATCCTGAACAAGATGGATAACATTTCTGGGGGAAAGCAAAGGAAAGTACATTTTCCACAGAAACAGCAATTTTCCTGCTTGATACTAGTCATGGTTCTGTTCAGAGTAATTGCAATAAAAGCACTGTGTATGATGAACAGAAAGAATGAAATTCCCAGTTGCCGTAAAAGAAGCTGAACTGTGGTCTTTCCTCATTGATAACAGAATATCAGCAGTAATGAAAGTGTTATTTGTCCATCTTAAAAGGTTGCAAGCATGTAAAATGTTGGGCAAAAATCTCAGCTAATTACATCCATGCTCTGATGGCATCGTGGCACAGAAGTCTGATGTTCTAATTATATATTTAGCAATTTATAGTTCCTCCCAATCACCATGGTAATTAAACACCAAGTTAATTGATACTACATAATAATCTGGCTTCTAATTATCAGTATGTTTTTAATTTGCTACAGATTCCGTTATGCAGCCTGATCTAGTCCCAATAAAGTCACTGTAAAAACCTGAGTGCACCTAGTAAGAGAATCAAGCCTAGGGAAAGAGGAAAACGACTACCTCTTGGTTTGCCATTTGTTAACTACTGAAAGACTACAATAAAAATACAGCTGCTTTCTTTTGTTCCTCTAGTCCCTACTTATGGGGAGTCAGGGTTTTTTGTTCATTTAACCACTTCACAGTATTTGTCTGCTTGTGGAAGAACAAAACAGGATACGTCTTGCAGAGGAAAACATGAGAAGAGTACATCCTCCGTTAACGTGTGCTGTTTAGTGGACACAAGCTCCTAATACTTGTATCTCTTAAAAAGCAATAGTAAAGCAAAAGAGAAAATCAGTTAGTACTGATGCAATCTGATGCTAATCAGCACAATACCAGATTTTATAATACATCTAATTCTTCAGGAACTGACAGTAAATTAATGGAGTTTCTTGAAGTTTGTTATACTCAAAATGGTGTTACTGTGTTTTTGTAGCTTCAAATAGCAGCTCAGACAGTCTAGATATAAATACATCAAGTGATATTTATAACTTTGGCAATGATCTTTATCTCTTTGGGGGTCTTAGAGCTCTGGAATTTGTTTTTTTGTCACAGGCTAAATGTCCTGAGTGTGATGTTGTAAGTCTGGGCTGCCACTGGAAGGGAAGAAAAGAGCTGAGGTTTTCCATTGCTTGTTATCCTAATAGCAGACTGCAGTGAATTGCATACTAATTCTGTGGTTGAAGTTATGTGAAAAACACCAAGGGCATGTGAGTAGGTGTCCTCTTTGACATCTAAGTAAACAAACAAACATTTTGGATAGAGAAAAATAAGAATCATTGTGAATGAAGACAAAATGTTCCAGCTTGTTCCTTGGCAGCCTCTCTTTGCTTGTTATTTATGTATGTAAATTATAATCATTTTAAGGTAGCTTTAATGAGGATCAATTATACAGCAGTTTCACTCTTTCTTAGCTTATCAAGAGATTGGCACCTATCTGTCCATCCTTCTCCGTTTCAGCTTTCTGAAGCTCTGGGAAATGATCACTCCTCACTTTGCCAAGAGCAGGGTGCTGCTGGCCTTCATTAGAGGGGGCCAAATTCTTTCACTTTTGTTCAGGGGGATTAATGCTGAAATAAATGGGACTTCTTGCAGTATTCACTGTGAAAAGGCTCTAAGTATGCTCAGATACAGACTACAGTAACAAAGTATCTGCTGTTTGACTGTGCTCCTTCTCCCTTGCTAAAACCAGCACGGAAGAGATGAGGAAGAAGTAACCTTTTCTCTGGTTCATACAGAGGATGGTACTTCATTATTATTATTATTAATAAGCTGTATTATCAAAGCACTTACAATCAGAAACAGGATGGAGCAAAAGTACAATCTTTGCCCTCAGGAGATTACAAACTAAATATAACCAAGTCACCAAAGCTAAGTGGGGTAGGAAGGACAGAGTAGAAGAGAACAATAAAACAATACTGGCTGGCATAGTAACTACTGGTGCTAGTACACGAGAATCAGTTTTTGGAGGCACTGGTGCAAAGCGGATTAGCAAGAGGGTCTCCAAGGAGGTTAATGTGCTATCTTTATATATTCAGACAACCAACTCCCAAGCATGAAGGGCAATTTTAGAGAAAGCATGCAAACGTACATTTGAAAATGTTAATGAGTAGACAAGGAAAGCTGGCATCCTGTACAGACAGACTGTGGGAATCAAGCTTTTAATATTTGAACAAATGATAGATAGGGAAGGGCCTTCGGCTTTAAGCCAAGTAACCTCTACTTGATGCAAAATAAAGGCAGGATGGACTGCAGTGAAAAGCGATAGCAGAGAACTGCCAGAGTATTTGCATTTGGGATGCACTGAAGTAGCCTGTATCTATCAAGGCAGAGTAAGTGAGAACAAAGATGAGATGTCAAACATGGAATGAAAGTTTTTCCTAGAAAAAATATGGATTTTCACCTGGAAAACTCCTTCTGACAAGAAAATCATTGCTTACAGAATAACAATTAGAGAAAACATCAGTTTTTCTGGAAAATAATTACTATTTTCCTGGTTTTACCATGATGCAGAATTTTCACATTCTGGCCAACCTTAACATGGACTTTTCTCTCTGTCTCACATCCTAGTTGTATCTAGCTCTTGCAGATTATTTTTTAATAACCCCTCTACTTCTCCTGTCTTGTCTCCTTAACTCAGTCTAATTTGTCACAGAAGAATGATGAACTCCAGGTGAAGGTCTGATGTGACAGGTCAGAGGATGCTCTGTTCTGTGAGACTGGTGAAAAAGGGGACAGGGCAGTAACTGTGACACAAATGATCAATGGATGAATTACTGTCTGAGTAAACAGAGTGCTTCTACAGAACAGTAGACAACAAAGCTGATACTTAAGCTAAAATTTTGAAGACCTGCAGACATGAAGGCCCTTGCACATTTCTCAGATAGGAAAAAAGAAGAATGGACAAAACAAACCAAGTGCCAATAAACTTTCACTTTGTTTTTTAAGATGCTCTGTAGACATCTTCAAAATATAGTATGTTGCAGACATGAAAGCCTGGGCTGGGCAAAACCGGTCACTGTAGAAATAGCCAGTTCTTCAGTGATTAAGCAACTGGGAATGTGGACTACATTTTATGTGTATAGATATAGTGTTTTTTTTACTGGAGCAGAGCTTGAAACTTTGAGGTGATTAATGTAATGCCCTTGAAAAAGTGAGCAGCTATGTTGAGACAAGAAATGTCTCAGCACAGAATATTGCCCCTGTTCTTCTCATTCCAGCTTCTAGTGTTCGATTTTCCCCCTCTTTTTTAGCTGCTTGACAAAAATATGTTATTCTAAATTACATCTTTCTTTGCTCTCAAAGTGCTCATTTCCTTAATGTTGTATTGGGACCTTGTCTAAACTAAGATTATTTTTTTTCCAAACTTCCAACTGTTATTACCATCACAGTAGAAATAATTGGAACATTTGTGTAAGAAAGCCTTGCAGCAGTCAGTGGCAATTTAGCACAGACCGTATCTGGATATTGGTTCAGAGATCTGAGAGCTTGTTCTTTTCTTTTATAACTCTCCTGGATTACAGAGGAAAACACAATCAGTCTTGACAATAGGTTCTAACAACAATGCAACAGAATTGTTCCCCAAACCAATTTACTTTTAGGAGTAAGAACTTTCTTCAGATACACAAATAGTTGTGTGCACACACTTTCCTAGTAATCAGGCTGCTGACTGACGGAAGCATATTGCCAAGTAACAATTTATTGCAAGCTATGGATTTTCACAGAGCTTCCTTCATTACTGGTCACACAGCTATTATTTTAACTTACTTAACAGATTTTAAAAATATATATTTAATAGATTTGAAATGCAATACTACTAACGAGTTTGGACAGGAAATAAAGAATGTTGTGGCCAGTTGCAATAGGGGATAGAATTTCAGGTGGGCAATTATAATGACCAGAATCAAAATTTGGCTGAGGCCCAAGTCAACCCCTATTAACCTAAACAGTTGTACAGGATCATGAACCATTAAGGCTGATTTTAAATTTCTTCTTGCTTCCACAGTAAAGAAGGGCCACTTGGCTGTTTGTAGTATTGTCTGAGTCACATTTGAAGGGAAGATTCGATTGTAAGCATCATTTCCCATAGCCCCGTTGGGAAGGTTTCCCAGCCAGCTCAGAGCCTGCCTAAGCCCACTCCATCACCATCTCTGGCATTACAGAACTCTGTTCCAGCAAGCTAAGTGGTATGGCCATTCCTACTAGTACAAAGGAGCTTAAGCTTAGAAAGAATGTTTGTTTCATGACATTTAACATATCTGGGTATTCCCACTGAGAAGCAGGATATTCATGCTGTGAAGAAGGGGCTGGACTAGGTGGATCTGCAGTTCTTTCTATCCAAAAATGTCTCTGTTTCTGTGAGAACATTTTGGTAGCATCAGGCAGCACCTGTATTCCATTAACTCCAAAAGCATTTCAGTGTTTACAGTAACCAGGAAATGTCGATGTCTGTGTTATATTAATAAGTCAGCAGCAACAACTGCAGTTTCAGTTTTTTAGAGCTGCGCAGAGAACGGTTTATTGTGAGTTGCTGAGAGTTCTACTTTTTTTGGTTGAAACACGAACAGGTCTGTAGTACTGCCCTTGAAACCATGACAGAAAGCTTTGGAGAAAAAAGTTATCAAAAGAAGTCCAATATTTCTTCAGTAATGGCTTCATATAATCAGGTAGGCAAAAGCACAGCTGTGAACTGCAAGTCAAAAAAATACTTGCAACACCAAATTTGCAGCTTCTTCACCCTAGTTTTGCTTACACTCTTCCTGTCTGTTGCATGTAGGCTGTGTGTGTGGGGGGGGTTGCATAATGGCATAATTTCATTCAAGATTCAATATCTTGGAAATAAAGATATGTTATATTTTTATGTGGACTGTACTGCATCTATGCACAGAGAGGTAAGCTCTAAGGCGTCACTGCATATTAGGCATCAGACTTCATGAAAGCACTGATGTGCTGCTGTATAATTATAGTCTATGTAAAAAAAAATGACTATGAGAAATTAAACAGTCCAACACACAAAGCATAATTTATTATGGTCTTCCACATAGACTCCAACTTCTGCAAGTAAGAGACAAAAAATCAATGCTATGCACCCATTTGCTTTTCACAGAATCACAGAATCGGTAAAGCTGGAAGGGACCACAGTGGGTCATCTGGTTCAACCACCCTGCCCACGCAGGGTGATCCTAGAGCACATGGCACAGGATTGCACCCAGATGGTACTTGAACATCTCCAGTGAAGGACACTTCACAACCTCTCTGGGCAACCTGTTCCAGTATGTGGGAACTCGCACAGTAAAGAAGTTCTTCCTCATGTTCAGGTGGAACTTCCTGTGCATCAGTTTTTGCCCGTTGCCTCTTGTTCTACTGGTTGTTCTATCGGTTTTATTTTCACAGAATTGAATTTTAATAGTGACATTAAATCACTATTATATACACAGTAACATCAAACAACATGGGAGAAAGCTAGAAAATATTAAGATATTTTTCTTTTCTCTTTTGGGATTGAAAGCAGTACTTGGTACAACTTAATTACCAAGAAAGGTGATAGCAGGGACTGCTCTGTAGCTTGCCTAGCATACCAAAGGCAGAGAGAGCTTGAGGAGGTGTCTCCCCATCATCTGCTGCTGTGTACAGTGATGTGACCAGAATAATGACAGAGGTCACAGTCACATTCCTATGGATGATGTCAGAACACCTTTATGGGGCTGCAGATACAGATGTTGCCTGTATTGTTTACTTACACTACTGTCAGGCGGACTCACTTCAACAGCTTTAAGTCATTTTGTGCTGATATAAATCTTCTTAGTAGTAATTACCTGAGATTGTTCTACATTTCAGCAAAATTCTTTGAATCATTTACAATACAAAATCCATGTAAGTTGCTTGGAGAGTAGGTGCTAAAGGGATTATAACTCAGCAGGATCTTAGTTTTTGAGATAGAAGATCAGTTAATTTACCTGATAAAGAGTATTTATACTAAGCGATTGTTGATGTTAATTTGATCAGAATTATCACATACACAGTTTCAGAGTTTAGGCTTTAAAAATGTTTTATTGAATGTCATTACTAAAGGGAAAAAAGTGTAAGAAGTAAATACGAAACCCAAAACCTAGTCTTATGCCTCAATTGGAGGCTATTCCCAATTTCTGTTCTGAAATGTTGCTAAGTGGTTTTTCAGTGATCTAACATAGTTCATTGCTGTTAGACAAGTCACAAGGAATACTGTGTCATCTGGAAAACATTATCTTCCTTTAGGACTTAAACAGATTTAGATTTATATTCCTCTGTCCTGTCCTATAGCTCATCTTTTATAGCTGGGCAGGATAAATGCTAAGTTGGTTGTATGTACTGCTAGAACATAAAAGCAGGATCTTATTCTACTTTTTACAGAGAGAAATCATCCTTTTAGTGCAGAATTGATGAAACTCAAGGTCTTCTTGATAAACACCAGGGACAGCCTCCCTTCCTACAGGAGAACTGCTCTAATAACTCTTTAAAAATCCCCACAATTTAGACCAAACACTAGTGACAATCTCATTAATGGTGAAAGTCCTGAGTTGCTAAAGGAATTGTAAAAATTCCCATATGTTTCACTGCAAGATGCCCCTTCCTTGATCACTCGCATAGTGCTTAAGAATATGCAGGCATAAAGCCCTCAGTTTCTTGCTGATTTGATGATCCTCATTAACTTGGGAAACAGGTTCCGGCACACAAGGGTGCTACTTGTTCTGTATCTTACATTCATTGGCTATCCCTAAGACTTAATCATGAGCAGGAATTTAGTGCCACAACATTTTTCATTAGTTCTTTAAGTAAAATGATTGTATTTCCCCTGCATATCCTCCACCAGCTTCCCTGCATGTTTCTTTTTGTAGACACTTTTGTAACATTGACAACACTGGAAGTTGCTGTGATATAGTTCCCTGAATTTATATGATGACATTATAATAATATCAATGCTGTTCTTTATGGTTCATATAAATTAGCATTTTATTTGCTTTCACAACTAGGCTGTAAATTGAACAGCTGTTTTCGCTGAGCTGTTTTAATTAAGCTGTCCATAATGTTGCGTAGGTATTTTTCTGAACTGGTAACACTTCATTAAGTATGCACTATCAGTGAACACTTCAGATCATTCCTGAGCATTACCTCACACTTAGGTAAATTGAAAACCCATCTGCTTTGAGGTTGTCATATCACCTCGCTTTGGTGATCTGAATTTGGTTCTCAGAAATCTTTCTAGTCTTTAGTACCCCAGGAAATCTTGAGTTTCCTACAGATTTTGTCATCTGTTCACTCACTTGTCAAGACAATGAAGCTTTAAATGATACCTGTCCTAGTAAATACCTTTTACGCAACCTATTATTAGCCTCTCTTCATTCTGAAAACTGACAACTTTCATTTGGGTGTCTTTGGATCTTTTATAATGTTTATGTTCTATGACCAAAATTTCCTTCCCACACTGATTTCTCACGTTATTTCTGCTCTGTTTTGAAGATCTCTGGAATATTAGTTCAGAAAGCCTAGATAAGCTTTATCTTTTCCTGTTTTCCTCTGCAAAAGCTTTTTCTCTTTTCTTTTACACAGCCATACTGGATTCTACATCTGTATTCTGATCTGGGTATATTATAGCTTGCTTTGTTGTTTGGTTTTTTTTCCAGAAACATATACGATAATTAATATGGGAAGCTGTAATTATTTTCACTGCCCACAATGACTTCTTTTCATCTTTAAATGTGGGTATCATTCTAGCTGCTTAGGACAGCTGAATCTGATGAATGTATTCCAATACTTCCACTTTTAACTCTATTTCTGACAGTGCTTCATCTCTTATTCACAAAGAAGACCCTGGAATGCACTCACATCCAGACATAAAGTCTAGAAATACTCTGCCTAGGCACAAAAAAATCATGATTTTAAAAGCTATGTCCCTAAGTCTTACACCCTAAGTCACTATTTGATTTTCAGAAGTGTTACTGTTTACCAGCCACTTCTGAAATCCTTTCTGCAAATCAAGTAATTTATTTAAAGGTCTAAACAGGAATCTGGAAGTTCAGCTTTTGGTTCTCAGTTTTAAACCTTGCTTCTTACTACCCAGAAAGGTGCCTAATCCTCAGTCTGCCAAGGAGACATAACCCATGATAGATCATGATAGGTCCATTAACCAGCAGAAGGAAATTGTTTTGATGGCATGGGGAGAGAGGGAGTATTATATCTCGCTTTAGAGAGCTTGCAGAGCTGTTTGTCCATTTTATTGAGAACCAAAGAGAACTAAACAGCTTTGGAGAAAATAGAGGTTTGGAGTGGAGGCGAGAGACAGAAGGAAGAGAAGGAAGGAAGGAAACCACATTGTTAAAAGAGAACTGAAGGAGGTGGAGAGTTGGGAGTGAGAGGGATATCCTTCAGAGGGTGCCTCATTCCACCCAAAACCTAGAAAAGACTAGAAGAGGTTCTACAGCAGACCTGTGGAGGAGGACTTACTCCAACTGAAGATGTTACACTCTACAAGTGCTTCTCTCTCCACACTGACAGAAGACATGCTTATAGAACCACCTTAGACTGTAGGTAAAGCTGGAGGTATCAATTCCATCTTAGGTTCCTTGTTTCTGAGGAATTTTAATGGGATTTCAGTATTTAACCATCGTAGACTCATTTGAAAATCTCAGGCTGAGTATTTTTCAGTTTTATGCCAGTCTTTTAAAGTCTCTAACAGATTTAAAAGTACGGTTCTCATGACTCTTAAAAGAATTTGTGTTCTGAATCCTATGACTTATTTGTGCTCTTGTTCTTTTTTAACCTTTTGATGTGGAGACACTGGAATTGTTTTGCTGTTGAGTAACAACTTTTCTCTTGCAGCACCAGCTGTAAAACATGAATACCTTGTTGGATCACACTCCAGAAATCTGAAATGGGAATCCTGCCAAAGCTCAAGGCTTCCTTTTTGTTTTGAGTGTTGTACTGCTCTTGCTTCTGTTAGTATCACATTCCTACCACTTGTGCTTTTTAGACACCTACAGCCAAACTCGTTCCCAGTGTAACTCCATTGAACTCAATGGAGCTGCAACAGAAGTGAATTTGTCTCAGTATGTCTGTAAATTAACCAGTCATTTAAGCTGGAGAGTGACATTGATAAGCAATAACAGCACAGGGGTGGTGAAAGGAAGATATCTCCTAGTTAGTTTTGGACAGTTGACACTAACTCCATTGTCAGATAAGTCTTACTGACTGTGGGAAAAGCCAAGTGGGAAAAGTCACACTCACTGCCTGCTAACCATAGGAGGAAAACAGATGTGGAATGCAGAGGAAATCTTGACATTATCTGTTCCCCCAACCCTACCAGTCAGGCAATCAAAATAACTAGCTGAGTATCAGCTGTCTCTGTTCCTGGCCCAAACAAATGTGCTTTCTTGACAAAGTTTTTGCTCACAGGAGAGGAGGCAAAGAAGAAAAGAGCCTAAAGTGGGTGTGGGGGAGTGTTTCATGCGAAAAAACAGGAGCTGCTTTTCTGTAACATCTAAAAACATAATGATGAAATAAGCTTAGTGCTGTAGACAGAGGCAGCTCAGTGGTTTCCAGAGGACAGCAATGCATACTCGACAACCCAGCAGCCCTATGCAACAGAACTCCAGTATTTCATCACTCCATTTGGCCTCTGTTGACATTGTCAAGGACAGTGTGCCACAGGCTTCAGTAAAAGAATGCTGATGAAATGCAAATGCTGATCTCAGTAACTCCCAAAAAACCCTAATCCCAAAAAACATCAAACTGCAACAACAGGTGTCTGCACAAGCTAATTAGTCCTCCTGAAAAAAAACAAACCTTGCTTCTTGCAGTACAATCATTACTGTGAACTTCCTTCAGATAGCTGTAAAACATTTGTGGGAAATTGAAGACACCGGAACAGATCGCCCAGAGAAATTGTGGATGCCCCCTCTCTGGAAGTGTTCAAGGCCAGGTTGCATGGGGCTTTGAACATCATTACTCCACTTGGCCTCTGTTGACACTCTCAAGGACAGTGTGCTGCAGGCTTCAGCAAAAGAAAGACCAAACTCCAGGGAACAAAACCACTGGAAAGGAATTCTCTGTGCCTATCCAAATTGTGTTGCATAGAATAAAATGTAGCCATTGAAAATGAACACTTGAAAATTAAAGGTATTTCGTCCCTAGCACTCAAAAGACACAGGGTCTATCAAGACCTAAGGAAGCACAATATACTATGCTTACATCAGTGTTCCATATACACATCACAGCAAGCTAGAGGCACTCTCACATATTTCTGTATACACTTGGTTACTTATCTTTGCATAGCTTAATGTTCTGGATGTCATCCCTATATGGTTGTTGTTACGCTTAAAAAATTCCCAGGCTATGGGGCCACAGAAGAGGAGCACAGCAACAAAAGTAACAAATAAAAAGGTGCACTTTATATTATGTTGATAATATATGAATATTTTGAGTTCTCCAGTACATCATCCAGCCACTGACTACAGTGCATCAGTTCTCTCTGTCTTATAAATAGGTGAAAATACATAGCAGGAGAAGTTTAGTTTAACTTTGGAAACTCATCTTACATTTTTTGTTACCAAATGAGAGTCCAGAGAGCTGTAAATTGAAGATTTCAACAACCTGTTGGTGAGCAGACAAGAAAGAGTGTGAAAAACAGGGCTAACTTTATGTAATATATATGTATATATTGTATTTACAATATATATATGTATATATAATACATATGTACATATGTAATTATGTATATATTTATAAAACAAACAGATGCCAATATCAGCAGTCTGCTAGTGATGCCACAGTACGTATGGCCTTGTGTCTGCTTTGCCTACTAAAAGACCCTGGAAATCCAGACTAGCGGCTTTTCGTGATGGAGGCCTGGCATGGATAGTAAGGCAACTACTGCTGGGAAAGGCTGTAAGGAAGACCATTCAATCATAGGATGTTGCAATTATGCCTTTCCATATTCCCTTCTCACTGCTTTGGGAAGAAGGCACAGAAGAAATATTTCTCTGAGTCTCTTTCTCCTATTTTTGCACACCAGATCCTTCTGTCTTTGGCAGAAGTGGACCACCAATACTCCAGGCCTTAGCCACTCCATCCTGATTTTTCTATACTAGGAAGCATTGACTTCATACAACTGCAGCGCTAACATAAGCTCCTCCTGGTGCCGAGCTCTGCATGGACAAAGGGCACAGCAAAGAGCACCCAGCAGGATGGGAACTGTAACCCAGACACCAATCAGCTCATGGACCAACACACATGAAAATAAGCTCTTGACAAATTATTTGAATGCTGGATTGGAAGCAAACATAAATGTTTAAACAGTCACCTTTTTGTATGTAAAACATTGATGACAAAGTAAGACTGTAAGGTTTGTGAGGGAAGGACTCCCATTCTGCCTGTGTGGTGCTCAGAAGGTCACTACTCCAGGACTGAGGCCCATTGTCATTACTTCAGTACAAACAATTTAAAAATAATAAATTACTTAATTAGCAATCCAAGTAAGCTGTAGTTTTAAGACAGTGCTAATAGAACTGTATACATTTTATGAAAAACAATGTTCCTGAGCTTCCCATTTCCTAAGCTACTTAGAGGCATTATTTGATTCTAAAATGCTGTGAAAATTGAAAGATTTTTTTCTTTACAGACATAAGTAATTTTCTACACAGCTATAAATGCATCATTTAGAGACTAATCCTACCCCTACCAAGTTGCCAGTGAGTGCAATTGGTGCAGAATTAAGTTCTACAAAGAAGGAATCCTTACTATTCTAGACGATAAACCTGCAAGATGGTATGCCAGAATCAGTTTACTTCTCAGAATTAAGGCAATTTTAAAATAAATTTATAATTATGGACTTAAAAACCACTCAACCAATCTAATAACTTCAGTGATACTTAAAGACAAGCATTTTCCTGTCTTTTAAAAGGAAGTTTTACTCACTAGCAAGTGTTATCTTAGTGTTAATTACATATCATAGGTAATCATACATTGCAAAAATGATTGAATTTAAGGTCGGGAGAAATACTTACACCCCTGGTAAGCTAAGAATTCCAGAAAATGGCATTTACTGCTAAGCAATATACAATGACAACTGTAACTGTTCAAGTAATTTAAAAAAATATTATCAGTTGTAGCTCATTGAGTAAACAAATTTTAATCAACGTTGCTTAAAAGTAAATACAGCATTTCCTTTTACATTTCCACACAGAAGTCATCCAAACTGAATTTCAAACATTGCATACTTTGCTGTCTGTCCTTCCTGTTAATAAATTTGCAGCTAATACTAAAAGCCTGCATGGCAATCATCAGGCAGATGTATGCCTTGCACAGAGTGTACTGAGAAACTTCTTGACTATTTAATCATATTGCTTAATTTTAAACCATCATTGAATTGGTGCTTAAGTCAACTCTGGTGTAAACCCATCAGTTTTCACAAGAATTACTCCAGGGAAATATTTGTCCTTTTGCTTTAAAACAGAGTGTCCTGACATACATACTAGCCTTATATAACAGAGTCTTTGGGAACCAAGAAAAATCCCAGGGTAGGTAGGTACCTAATATAAACAGATTTCAAATAAAAGCCGTTACCTTCTCAGACCCCATGTCAAAAGCCAACACTTCACCAAGGCAATTTCTGATCCACTTAATAATACTCATACATAAAGCAACTTTCTGGCCATCTCTTTTCCTGAACTTGCTTTTCTTATTGATCTGCCTTCATAAAGACACAAAGCCAAAATCACAACTGACAAATGCCATTATATGCAACAAAATTACACACGGGAAGGGTTTGGCATTTCTTTAGCATTCCTATGCAGCTCTGGCCCCCTCCTATTGCTGCACTTCAGCTGTGGCTGGACAGCATGGTAGAAATTATGAATTTGTTTTTTCCTTGTGCTGAGCGCTCAATAAATACCAGCACCTCGATGTGCATTTCTGTCATAGCAACTTGCTGGCCTGGATGGAATCTAATACAGAGGACAGGAAGGGCAGAGACTGGAGGGTTTTCAGTTGAAAAGCTTGTAAAGCAACTCTCCTGTTTCTTGGGAAGGTGTCCCTGTGGTTGACATTAACACTATACAGCTCTTTGTCCTCCTCTAGTGGTTCCATTATATTTAGGGAGAGTCTTATGTGATGATTACTTCCTTCAAGTTAATGTGGTTGTTACTCAACAGCGAGGCATTGAGGCTCATGCCTAGAGATCCTGCATTGAATCCGAACATGAGCAACAGTAAAGGGTTTCAACTCTCTGCTGCTCATGGAAGTGGGAACTGGAATCTCTGACCATAGCCTGTCACAGCTGCACAGACTGTGTCTTTTTGTGCTGTGGCGTCTCCGCTAAGAGGAGGTTGCACCATGGCAGGTTATTCAATAGCATGAAACAGAGGCATGGTCTGACTATGGTCCCACAAAAGGTCCTATGTTGCAAAAGGTCAGAAGCTGGCTGCTTTGTTTGGTAGCTTTATTGCCCCAAATAACTTAGATTAAGCAATGTTCCAGCCAGAAGCATTCCTCTGTGTTTGCCTTGCCTGACTTGCAAATAAAGAAACAGCACAGAATCTATCTTGTGTCCTGAGCCTTCCTGAGAGCATCTGTGTGGCACCCTGATACAGCACAAAACCTCACAAGTTTCTCCTTAGGAACTGATCCTAAATAGTTACACAGCAAAAACTGAACCTAGAGAATTGTTACACGAGGGAAACATTTTCTAATGGGGAACATTTTCTCATTTTCTAATGGGAAACATTTTCTAATTGCTGGAACTGCTACCCCTTAGAAATGTTTTCTGTGAAAAAAAAGGCTCCTACTGTATAGCTCATCCTTCCAGGGGGTTGGACTAGATGATCCTTCGAGGTCCCTTCCAACCCTAGAATTCTGTGATTCTGTGATTCTGCATGTGTGTCTCTCTCAGCACTGCAATGCTTAGTTAGCATTATAAAACACTAAAGATTTATTTTGCTGCTTGTATACTTTAATGTCTACCCTTCAAACTTCTGAAGTTACACCTTGCCCAGGAAATAAAATACAATCACTTGCATTGTGGCTATCAGAGAGGTCTGAGGGAAAGGTCTAACTGAAACAGAAAACAGGTACACTACATGTTTTTATTATTTAGGGACAATTTTCCAGGCATTTGTTACTTTTGGAATAAATGTTAAATGCCAATGTGTGTCCTCTGCCATGACTCTCAGAAAACCCCAGTTTAAAGAAAGTTGGTTGCTCAGCTGCAACGAAGCTGAATACGGCTGTTTGTCCACAAGCTTTGTCAGACATTTGTTCAGTCATAGAAGAAAATTCCTTGAGAATCCTATGGCTCCATGTCTGACCTTAGTTGCTGGAAACCAACACCTCCTAATTCCAACAGAGACAAAACTTTATAGCAATTTATCAATTTGCATTAGATCACCATTTACAGCAAGGTTCCTGTCACATCTCAAGAGTAGTTACAAACTCATCTATCAGCTGTTCGGTGTCCAGCTCTCCTTAGGAGTCCAATCTCTAAACAAAAATGAGTCAGGAAAAATGTTTATAATACCTTTGTTCTGAAACCACTTATATTTTGTACAATTCTTTACTAGATACTATTTTTAACATTTACCAGCTCTAGTCTTTTCAATATTTTTCTTTCTTATTAAAAACATTGACTGAAAATCAAAGTTACTGAAAGAACCATGGAGCAGAGAAATGGAGTAAGATAATTAGAATGACATTGAATATCCGTATGTGTATAAAGTGTCTTTATATATTACTGCTTCGTTGTTTCAGCAGTTCTTGTATAAAATTCAGAGTATTCCTTAATAGATCAAGCTTTTGTCTATAATTCATATAATAAAACAGTAAACATATATGTTTTTAATCTCCACTTGTTTTGGTTTTTTTAGAATCATCAATGTCTTGAGATATATATAGTAAGGGTTCTCATTTTCCCCTTGCTTTTGAGAGCTGAGGATCACAGTTTGCCCTCAGCTGCTCCAATACATCAGTAGGAGCTGAGTAGCAAAGATTTGCCTTTTCAGAAGAACAAAGGAGGAGTCTGTTCTACCATTTTTGACTATGAAAGGAACATAGAGGCAGGAAGAGTCAATCTCACTGCCTAACTTTGGGAGCCAAAATGGCACCACATAGAAGATAGAACAGGATTCAAATGAAAGGACCCTCTGATGCACTGACTGCAGGACAAGCATCAAGTCTATCTACTTCTAATTTGAGCAATACAGAGCTTAACAATTTAACAGGCCAAGGTCATCAAACAGCTGGGTTTATTCACTAGTTTACTTTCACTATACCACCACTGAGGAGAACAGCCTATTCATTTTTCAGTCCAAAGTAAGCATCTCCACTTCGTGTTGGAATCATGTCAAAGTGACCCCACTCTGCTTTCTAGTAAATGCACGGGATCATTGGATGAGAATGTTTTATTTTTCCCAGTTATTTAAGGTCAGGTTCTCATCTTGGGTAAACTCTTGTAGCTGGAGTAATCACGCATGAGACATGAGTACTACCTAGGTTTTGGGAGGGACTGCAGAATGTCTAATAGAGATGCTGCTGCCCCCTGCAGAGGATGGGGCCAGGGGGCTCATGGCCACAGCCTCAGCTCCACCTCCAGCACACTTGCCAGGCATCCATGGCAAGTGAAAGGCTGAAAGAGATCACCTTCTCCATCTCCCCACGAACAAAAGGAAAATCCCAGAACAGGTTATGGTTCTGTGAGCCACATCCATTTCTCTGTTCGCAGTGCAGATTAACCTGTAACTACTGCCAAGGGACTGCAGCAAAGGTAAAATACAAACAAGAGCTGAAAACATTACATGACCAAGGAAACACAAAACCAGGTAATCAGTGGAAACTGCTGTACATGGGTGTGATCTTGTGATGAATCAAGCACGTGCAGTTTCTAACAAGAGTCGTATGGAGTTGCAGTTCCCTCTCAGATCCCAGAATCAGGCCCTTTGTTGGCAGTTATTCATATACAGCTGCTATATAGCACAGTTCTGGTTTCATACACTGTGGAGACCTCTTCTTGAAGTCGATTAGCACTATGCCTGGACAAATATTGCAGGATCAGGCCTGCGACCACAACTGCTTCTATTTGAATTTTGTAATGTATCAGCCAACAATACACAACTATTCACAGAGTACTTCTGAAATGGCCAAGGTCACATGAGGATTTTACTGTACTACTGCAGTGCACCATCTTCCTTGCCAGCCCGTTGCTGTTCTGCTACAGACTGCATTACCATGCATCAGCAAATACATGAGCACGCTGCTATATTTGGTGTTTCATACGTACCACTAAAACAGAGGATATATCAGCTTTTAATCTGACTTCAAATTTTTGTCAGCAAAGTAAAAGCTCATTTTCCCTACCAGTGATGAAGTGTGCTCTGTGTTATTTATCTTGAGCTATGTGATGATAACTTTAAAATACATTAGGCAGATAGAATGCTCAAGATGAATAGAATTATTTTTACTAAGAGATGTACTAGGAGATAGTAAGGATACACAGCATCAGTTAGCCAGGTTTTAATAGTGACTACCACAGGCTAGCTAAAAACCCAGCAGCAACCTGATGGCGAGAGGAGCAGCTAAGGTGTTCTTTGTGCTACCACAGCAGGCAACTAGGACATCCTGGGTTACAAATTCAGACTAGAGATAGGTGATGCAGATTGGGTTTGGTGTTATGGCAATATGAGAAGAAAAGCATTGATGATGATGACTTGAACAGAGTGGTCTACTGCATGGCGATGGGACTGGGGCAGTCCTATTAATGACATCATCTATTAATGACAGCAGAAACGTGGTTTAATGGTTGGAAAGACAGTTACCCCCAGGAAAGTCGTGTTCATTCTCAGGCAGAGCAGGGTTCAGTGTACAAAGCCAGCATCTTCACAGATCTTGACAAAGCCACAGAATATGGTATTTTTTACCTATTCATAAAACTTACTTATTAATGCCATCAAGTACAATTGTGAATCGTCTTCCCGTCTACTGCTTCTGCAGAAAGCCAGCAGACAACTTGCTAACTGACACACCAAGGGTAAGCCTGTTTACATGAAAACCAGTTTTTCCACTCCAAAGTGCTTATTCTCTCTTGCAACTGTCCATTGCTCTTTGCTAACTACATCTTAAATGGTGTGGGTGACACCACGTTTACAACCTAGGTCTAACTTCGAATCACATTGCGTTTACTTAGTAGCGTGCAATTATATAAATATATAAATATATAAATTTCCAAGTCTTTGTGGAACCCTATTTCAGCCCGACACAGGGCTGTCTATCCCAGCCCCACAACACTGCAGCAAGGTTGTTTGCCAGCTCTGTCACAGCCTGGACATGGAATAGGACCTACAGATTGACGTCCCATCCAATCCTTGGCCCATCCCTGTCCCTTGGGCATTGCCTGGCCAGCCTGAAGACATGACTGACCCTGTTCCCATGTCTGTCACTGATCCCTAGGGAGCCACTGGTTCATGCTGCACCATGCCACTATTAGAGAAAACAGTAAGCAGAACAAATTCATGCCTCCAGAGTCACATCTTACCATTATTTAATATTTTTTCCTATTGCACAATTTTTTAATGGTCATAGAATCATAGAATAGTTTGGGTTGGAAAGGACCATTATAGGTCATCTAGTCCAAGCCCCCTGCAGTGAGCAGAGACATCTTGAACTAGATCAGGTTGCTCAGAGCCCTGCCTAGCCTGACCTTGAATGTTTCCAGGGATGGGGCATCTACCACCTCTCTGGGCAATCTGTTCCAGTGGTTCACCACCCTTACTGCAAAAAATGTCTTTCTAATACCTAGTCTAAATCTACTCTCTTTTAGTTTAAAACCATCACCCCTTGTCCTATTGCAACAGGCCCTGCTAGAAAGTCTGTCCTCATCTTTCTTATAGGCCCCCTTTAAGTATTGCAAGGCCACTACAAAATCTCCCTGGAGTCTTCTCTTCTCCAGGCTCAACAACCCCAACTCTCTCAGCCCTTCATCACAGGAGAGGTGCTCCAGCCCTCTGATCATTTTTGTGGCCAGAGCATCACCATTTCCCGTGTATGCTTGTTAAAAGTACCAGTGTTATTACGTCTGGAAATAATGGTACAAGGCCTGGCTAGCACCCAGAAACGTGCCCAGCAATACTGGTTCTTCAAAGGAGGTTCCCTGGGGTGGCTGAATGGTCTGTGCAGCTACAGCTTTTCTTAGGACACATTTCAGGTATCCTGCTTAACATATTGCAAGACACCCACTGCAAATCCAGGGAATGGAAGCCCCAGAATATTGCATTTATTTGTAAAAA
>VZRW01006348.1:131947-200856 GCA_013398125.1 Aegotheles bennettii | reverse complement strand
AAAAAAGTAAAATAAAATGCAAGCAAGAGAGAGAGAGCAACAGTCCAAAGGGCAGGGGTTTTTTCCCCTCTCACACAATTATGGTTTATGTGAAGAACAACTAGAAGCCAAGGACAACACAGCCCTGGGGGAAGGGCTGCAGGAGCCTGCCAGCCTGGCTGCAGCAGCTCTGAGCTGCCCTGTGCGTACCCAGCTCCTGCTGGGGTGGGCTTGGAGGTGCTGCCTCCATACAAAATGGCTGATGACCCACTGGTACTCCGGGAAATAACTCTTTTGGGCCTTGAGAGCTTGAGTTTGACAGCTCTCAAGTTTGAGAGAGCTTTTCCCAAGAAAGAGGTCAGAAGAAGAAATTACAAAAGGGAGTGAGAAAGAATAGGAAGTGAAAATATAAGATGGAAGTGGTGCAGAAAATGAACTTGAGCAGAAGATTGCTGTGTTTTGTATGTGGCCGATATGGGCAGGAAGGGTTTTATTCTCATGCCAATTCAAAAAAAGAAAAAAATTTCTTATCCAGAAAGTAAAGAAAATACCAGAAATGTTTATTTGAATGAAACTGTGAATCTAGAAGGGACCCTGTCCCTCAGTCCAAGACATAAATTTGGCCATTTTTTAAAAATTTAAATAATATAATATTTTCTTACTTTTTTTTTTTTAGTGCTTTAACGTAACAAATTTCAAAGCCAAAAGTTTCACAGCCAAATAAAAATCCAAACGTCTCCCTTTAAAAACTGTTAGATCATCTCATGTCAAGACGTGCACACCTATTTTACAGAAATTATTTGAAATAGAAATTAATGGATGCTAACCTTTTCCTGTACAATGGTTCAGTTTGAAGAAATGGGCATTTTCTGCCAGAAGCATTTTAATGATAAATTTATTACCAGCTCTATCATATGCTAGATTTCCATGATTAAAGTTCCACCTCAGGGATCAAACTGTGTCAAAAAATGACCTGTCATTCTTCTTTCATGCCTGCAGTTATCAAATTTTCAGCCATCACGTTCTACTATAAAGATGGGTACAAAACCTTATCTCTCTTTTGGTGACAAAATTAATATTATCATAAAAGTAAAACAATTCAAAAATTAATCATAGCAAAAATGGGAGTGCTCAAAAAATAATCAGTTTTATTTTAAATCTATGTGCTATTGGTATGTTTTCCTTTTCTTTATAAAGCAAGCCTTCAGTGTCACAGAGATGTTTTGATCCAAGCAATGAAAACAAAAACAATTGCTAAATCAATCTCAAAACTGATGGGATTTGTTTAGCTTTGGAAAAGCAGATGCATTTGTTTCACTGGTAGCTATCATCATGGAATAAATACACGTACAACTCATAAAGCAGGAAAAGTTAATGTGCACAGAACTTGAACAAAAATACTTATATTTACACTATGCTCAACAGCCTTCACATTTTGTTGACCTGATGTTAAGTACATGAGGGCAAAATTGCCTGTGGAGACCTGAGTTTTCTAGGCCAGGGTTGCTGGCATTTTGCTAAGTCAGCACGTTTGCCAGCAGAGCCATTGACATCGGCTGCAAAAGGCTTCGTTCATCTGTTTCTAACAGAGTTAAGGTGGCCCTTGGAAAGAACTGAGGATGCAATTTAGAGCAGAGACAGGCACTACTCTGAGAAAGAAGAAATCACTGAGTTAGCAAACTGGCTTAAAATAGTCCTTCAGGCCAAAAAAAGATGCTAAGTCATCTAAGGACAGGGATAACTACAACAACTACGTCCAAACACTTTCATTTTAATTGACACACACTGCATACATACTGACTAAAGAAACAGAAAAAGCAGTTGGAAATGGGTGACTCCAGAGGTCAGTTGTTTTATGACTGAAATATTTCTAGCTGGCAAGGCTTTTGTGGGAATGAGGATTCACTTAGACTTTGGGGACATTTTTTTTTTGCAAAACCATGGGGCTGTTATTAAATTCCAGTAACCCACATCCTGGGAAGCAGTTTCTTTTCCCTGTATTTCTTAATTGTGTTTCATTACAATTTAATAAGGACATTTACCCTCAATTAAGCAAATCATACAAGCAGTTGCTTACTCCCAGTTGCAATGAATTGGTTTGTCAATTGTGGGTTTAATTGCATGTTAAATACCTTGTTGAATCAGGATCTCTATGTGTATACCCGCCTATCCAAACCTTTCCTTAGCTCCTGGCATGCTAATGTATGTTCAGGGTATCCATGTCTTTAACTCCGCTTACTGCTCTGGACTTGGTGCTTCACAGAATGTCAACTGTAACTAAATAATTTCCCCCTAATGGTCAAACTCACCAATGCTGTTAATATTGACAACTGTGCTAACTGGCTAGCGAGTTCATGCTAAGGGGTGATTTGGGCACTGTGACACTGCCAGTGGGGACTGGCCTGGGGAGGTGTTATATTTTTTGGTAAATGTGCCTGTGCAATGAGCCTCTTCACCAGACTCGGTTGCTGTGTGAGCACCAAGCCAGAAGAAGCACTCAGGTACACCTCACCTCAACTCATCCCACACCTGCCAGTGCCCTTTAGTCTCACTCTGACACCAGTAACGAGTATTTGCTTTAATCCCTGTTCTTTCAGAACTCACCTTGCATGGTGTAAGTCAAAAGTTGTTGAATTATCAGCTTTCCTAAGAACCATGTAGGTCCTACACCACCACATCATGAACAACAGCATAGAAGTGATTGTGGTAACTGCACTATATAACTAAAATTCAGAACCGCAGAGATTCCTGTGGGTCCTCCATCAATGCATGCATGTCTACACAAGCCACCAAGAAAAGAAACTTTGAAGGAACCACCAAGAAACTTTGAAGAAGTAATGCAGTGTCTTACCTGCTTTTTCCTTACACAGCTTCTGAAACAGCACCTGCAAGAAAGAAATTAATTTTTGTTTAATGATTACACATTTTTTCCTTCAGATAATTTCCACATTTCAGGATGACAATATAAGCAATTTTTAAGCATCATGGGGAATATATAGTTTTGCTTGCTACAGACAACCTGGTGCCCATTCCTAAATCAGGTTCACCTGTCTTGCAGAGAGTGAGCTTTGGAGCAGCCTCTGGCACAAGCAGGACACATGCTGCAAGGGCACACAAGGTCCAGCACAATGGAACATGACTAATAGAGTCTCATGATGCTGGTGGCGCTCAGGGAGGCAGCACACAGGCTGCCAGTGAGGCATGTGGGGACAGCTGTACCAACAGGTGGAAAACAGAGGATTATGTGGCTGTAGTAGCTTGGAGTGGTAGAGTGACAGTTCTTGTTCATCTGTGACCAGAAGAGGGTCCCTCTGTCTGAGGGACATGGCTAAACTGGCTTTCTGTGTTGTTTTTTTCATCTCCCTGCTTCAGGTCTGTCATGCTAACTGAAAGTGGTACCACTACTATCATATTGGATGCACCTCTTGGTCCACTACTTTTCTCTTTAACAGCTTTCAGTGCCCAAATCAAAAGGCTGTTGCCAGTGATTAGATGCTTATCACCCTTTCTCCTTTTACATGATAGATCCATCAACTCTCCCAGCAATGCAGCCTGTAAATTAAACTAGCAGAATGGGTGAAACCGCACCTAATTTTTAAAATTTTAATTGTACAGAAGGCTGAGCTGATTCTTCCAGCTACCAGTGAAGTTGCAGGTGTGAAGTGCCCACTCTGCAGCCATCTGAAAAGGCAGCCACTCCTGTACCTTGCAGTGACAAGCTCCCTGTTCTTGTTATGTGCTTGTCCCCATATGGACAACCACCTGCACCGTTCTGTCAGATGCACCGAGCGCTCTGTTATCTCTTCAGTCAATATTGTCTCTGCAGCCTTGATAGGAATCTGTCTGTCAAAACATGTTTTTTATTTACCTTTTATTTAGTGAAGAATTTTACTGAGATATTGGAAAATTCCTCCTCTAAGCACAGAACCGAATTGGTTAAGCACCTCTCAATAACAGGAAAAGCATATCCACACTGCAGTTGTTTTTCCTTTTGCAGGGCAATTTCACTGTAAAAAAGCCTCTTACTCAGTGGGAAGGTCTGCCTGAGCAGCAGCTGAAGTCAGCCTGTCTTTAGCCAGCAGGGACCACGTGAGATGCTCACTTCTAGATGGGAAAATAATGAGTGGCTGAGTCCAAATCAGGTTTGGTTAATGGCAATTTGTAGCTTGGCTTTAGTTCCAAGTCGAGGCCTGCTCTGGCTCCCGCACACTGCTGTACACTTCCCTGGACTGGTTTGTATAGATTTCATCTAAGCTCCCTTTTCATTTTTAGCTCAGTGATGGTGAACTGCCCACAGAGACTGGAGCTGAGTCCCCTTCCCCAGTGAGGGCCCACCAGTGCCAGGCTCTGTGGTACCTGCACACATCCTCATGCTGGACCTCTTCTGCTCCTGCTCTTAGGCTGGAGGATTTGCTTTCCCCTAGGTCTTCTAACAGCCTAGAAAGGGAGAATATGCTTCTGATTCCCATCTGTCTGAAGAGGAAATTCTACTTATTTCCCAAGTCTTTATACATTGGCCTGTTCTGCAAAGAGTAAGGAGCAGAACTACAGCACTACAAGCCAAAATTTCTCTAGCAGCATCACTTGAAGAGTCAGCGCTGAGCCCCAGAACAGGGCTCTAGCAGAAGCATCTCACTTCCATAGAGGAGTGGGAAATTCAGACATATGCTGTGTAGAATGGCAAGAGACAGGCAGGTCCCACATCAGCATGCTGGGGTTTTGGGCCACCTTTCTGTATGAGGAACATCATTCTGTTGTCCCACTGTGCAGTGACCTGTATTGTTCTCAATCACCCTGCTGGGGACAGGCACCTGATTTTTACCATCATGACTCTGGAATAAGCACACTGGAGATGACTATCTAAATTGCCATACTGAATTTTAGGATAAGCACTTCTTGAAGAACACATAAAAGATATGTGAATCAAAATAAATATGTCAGTACTCCTTGGATAGCTGGTTTCTGTGTTCTAGCGCAGCCAGAAGGGCATCAGCTATTATAAAATCAAACCCAGGCTATGTTAACTTCCAAAATCTTTTTAGGATGCCATACAAAAAGGATGCAAATTATTGCTGGAACAATCCCAAGTGGCAACAGAAAGCTGCTAAGTAAAATTGATTTATGGAAATAATAATGATAATGCACTATATAACTGATTGTATAACAAAATACACTTATTGGAGGACTAGCATCCCATCTGAGCAGCATGGCACCATCTAATCAAATATATAGAAACCATGGACCAAGAGAGTACAACTCTAGCCAAAAGGCTGTTGCAGCACCTGCTGCTATGAATAATAAAGAAATAATTTGCTTACAACTCCAGCTGTAGCAATTTTGCAAGTGGAAGTGTCGAACAGAAGCCAAAGACAAATACACTCTGCTGATACAACCATGTTTTATTTGCTGAAGCATGTAAACTAGCACGCTGAAACCAGGACTTTTTAGATACTGGGTCCACTTCTTCCTGCTCAGCAGTCCTCCATCTCAGTGGGGCCATCCCACATTCACCTAGATGAGCAAAGGTTCCCAAGGAGCCTGCCTGTGTGGCACCACACTTTGCTTTATGATCAGAGCAGAATGAGCCAGTCAACCAGGCAAACCAACCCTCAGTAGCAGTGCAGCTAGTTCAAGGGATGACTTGCAATGAAGCGAAGCTCAGAGGGCTCATTGGCACTGCTGAATAAAAGATGGCCATTGATGAGGCCGAAGCACCGCACCCGGGTTTGTCCACCTGACTAAGCAGCTCTGGCTCTGCTGCGAACTGCTCTGAAGAACAAGCCAGCTACTGGAAAGTGTACCCTCAGCAGTGGGGATGAGGGGACAGCCGGTGCCATTTGGCCTTGGGCGAGAGACTGGTCCCTGGGCCACATTTATATTGCCTTATAAACATAGCCTCCAAGTCCATAGTATCAAATTTATGGGTCCTGTACAGACGAACGAGATGCCCAGAGAATTTGTGAGAAATCATTACCTGAATCTGGACACCGTAGAGCAAGATGAAAATAACAACTCTGTTCAACAGGTATCTAAACCCAGGGACACCTTTAAATGTGTGAGTGATCCCATTAAAACCACCTTTCACTTACAGAGCCATGTATGTCAAAAAGTGTATTTGGGGCACAGAGCAAAGAAAGGAAGAAAGTCTGTGGATCTATCAGGAGGAGGAGAACGAATATAGTGCATTTATAAAGAACCTGAAAGATTTTCCTTGAAAGGCATTTTGTGCGGAAACAAATTACTCAATGAACTCCTTGGATTAAGCAGAAGTGAAGGCAGAAGCAAAACACCAGCATTGTAAACTCAACAAGCAAAATAAACACACTCATCAAAAAATTGTTTCTCTGATGTATACATAATCCTTCATGGTTATAAGTGATTAGGGCATGGAACTCATCAAACAACTGGATTAAACTATTTAATAATGTCCCAGTAAGCTTATTGTCACATAAAAGCCTTTTTCTGACACAGAAGATGAATATGAAATGGCTGAGTCGAACAACTTCAAAACCATTTAAATTTGTAACAGCACAGAGATTCTGCAATGCCAGCCAATCCCATAATAACATATACCATCTAAAAGAAAAAAAGAGACCATTTTGTATCCAAGCCTTTTGCTTCCCTTTTCTCCATCAACTCCTATTAGTTATTAGCTATTTTATGCTCTAATTTCAAATACGTCCAAATCTGCTACTAGTATTTCAGAGCACCTGTCAAACTGTAATCATTCACTCTCAGGAAATCACACCCTTCAAAAACACTAAAAAAGGTAATTAGTTTACCTGTCCAGCATGCAAATAACTCTGCTGGTTGTTTAATAAAAAGCCAGAGAATTTATTCAACATAGATATGTTATCAAAAATATCACTACTATCGAATAAACCCTGGCATTTTGACAGGACTACTTGACATCTGCTGTTAATAAAAAAGGCTTTGGATTCTGCAAGCATATGTTCTGCAATGAGCAACTAGCAGCACCACTCTGAAACACAACGCTTCCTTCAGAGGAAAAAAGGGTAAATCTGTACAACTTCTCACTGGTTATATGACAGAGAAGGAAAACACTCTGAGCTGGAATAGGTCCTGCAAAGTATAAAGACTGAAAATCCTGTTTGTGCTTCATTCTACCGGTTTAATATCTGCTAGGCTTTAATTAAAGTGACATACAGACAGTTCTGAAGGAGGAAACCAGCAATCCACATGCAAAACTCAATCATCTGATTAGCAGGTTTATTAGACCCTTTCATAAAAATGTTGACAGAGGGAAAGAAAATCCTAGTTATTACTTCAAAATAAAATTCTACATCTCAAAATGAGAAGTAATATTATGACACTTGGCAATGTCAGCCTTAACTTGAAGTTTCCCAGCCCCAGCAACTAGATCTTCAGTCTGGATTAGACTTGCAAGTTCCCTAGAGAGAGTCAGTCAGCTAAGAATAACTGCAATATTGAAGGTATCCTATAGAAAACACTGCTGAGTCTACTGTGTCAGAAATCTGATTTCTCTCAGAGACTTGGCACTGATGTTTGGTACAGGCTTTAAACCTCTGCTGGATTTAGGTACTTCTGCTGTATCTTCAAAGGCTGACAACAGGGCTCATAACTTTCCTATAAAACACAGCCACTGCGGAGGTGTTCTTGCAGACCATGTTTAATATACAGCCTGAACGTGAATAGAGAAGTCACTTGGGGCAAGGAAGACAGATCTCCTTGGTTGGATGAGATTCAGTCTCATACCTGCTGCATCACAACACACTGGCCTCCTGGCCAGGTTAGAAAGTAGGGGGAAGAGGAAACTCTCAATTTCTCCCATTGAAGCCGAGCTATTGTGCTGCAAACTATTCATAGCTGATGGGGTCAAGGAAAGACAGAAAGGTAAGCAGGTGGGTCTAGGAAAGACAGAAGGGTAAGTAGCTCCCTACTCTGCAGTAGAGCAAGTCCACTTGCTCATTCACAAGTGGGGAAACTTGGGTCCAGGTCCTCTTTTCTAAACCCTTTAATATTTGGAATAAGAAAATGTCATTAAGAAACCAATGTCCTCATGCTTTTTTCATCATGGTATTTTAGAACAGTTGAAGACATTAAGAATATACATAGCACTGATCAAGGCAATCTTGTTTTCAGGCAAAGGTTAGCTTCAGGGGGTATTTGTTACTGGACTGGACAGAGTACCCTTGCTGGATCCAAAGCCTGGGTTGCATTTTGAGCCCCTTGACCATCCACACTGTATAACTGCTGCCCGTTAGCTCTGTTTTCAACTGTTCCAATTAACTGCCTACAAATCAAACTTTAGCACAGTTAAAGAGATTGGGGACCACTCCCAAATGGCAGAATGTAGGTAGATTTTGCTCCAGATCTGCTTCTTGCCACCCTGCAGAGTCCTCCAGCACCATTTCTGCATTCTTTGTACCCTTAATAACCTCCTCATGCTGTGCTCCACAGCATGCAGCATGTGTCCATTCCCTAAAACCATCACCTCGGGGCTTGCAGCACAGCTTTTACCTCACTGCCCTTACAAAAGATCCCATAAGCAAAATAATATTTGAATCACAGGACCCCAGGAGACCACAAAGAGCACAGTGGAGAGCCATGTGGTACAGAGGATGGGCGTCCTCAGACTGCTCTGTGGGGTCCCTCAACACACTCTCTTGTACACACCTATCCTAAACGATTTAACATTAAAAATATTTTCCCTGTGTTATAGCGCAGCTGTCATAGCGACAGATGGCTACTTCAGGTATTTTCAAGTATAAAAATGGTCTATATTTTTGAAGCTGTACAAATATGTAAAAAATAATTAATGTTTTCCAGTTACTGCAAAAAACACTTGTGTAGTCCAAATACATATCAGCTTACTTGAAATTAATGGCTACATGTACACCAGCAAAGCAGAGATTTGGCTGGTTTTACAAATTAACATTTATAAAACTTGATGCAACTTGAAAGGATTTCTAAGGCTTCTTCCCTTGTCTAGTGTAGCTCATTGAGACATTTGCTGCTATCTAACCTACACTCCAGTGTGTGCCAAAACCAAACCAAACCAGTCATAAACAAGTCCAGTTCTGTAGATGCACTGCAGACAGGGTGTTTCCGCAGACATTTTAAACCTCTGACACTTCATCTCATTTTCCTGACAGCTATGTAAAGTTTCAAAGGGTTGTCAAGGAAGGAATGTAAATAAAATAAACTGGGTTTCTCTGTAGCTGACATGGATAAAGTCTAATTTATTCTATATAATTTTATATATTATGGAATATAATATTCTAATTTACTTCTTTGCTTTAAGCTGGGAAAAACATATAAATTGTCTTTGTCCTGGTTTCTCTGAGGATCTAGAATATATAACCTTTTAATCCTGTGCAAAGAAAATTGAACTCTAATATTTTATGATGATATTTCTAAAATAAGCCTAAGGGATTCAAGCATTCAGAAGAATCCAGAGGGTAAAAAATGCCTTTTGAAAACCCCAGACTTAATATGCTGAGTTGTATTCTAAAAAGACGAGATACTGTAAATATTGCCTACAGATATAAAATCATATTTAGTCATTGGGCACAGTTTTAAAGAACACTTAGTGAATATTTGAAAATTATTTTCCCTCATTTAGTGTTTTAGTTGGCAAAATAAGACTTGTTTTTAAAACGTATTTTACTTTATTCTAAATATTTCTTTCAAATTTTACACCAAGATCAGTGTTGGTTTGAAAACCGCTAACACAGAAAGATTTATTCAATTGTTTTCTTCTGTTTGCTACAAATCTGTATCTACTCTGTCCATGTACTATGGATAGAAGTCCAGAAAGTAATGTGACATTTCACGTTGCTGTAGTTTTGAAAACTTTGATCAAATAGAAAACTGGCTGAAAAGTATTTTACAGTGAAAACTTTTGAATGACTTACTACAGAAAAAGTTTTACAGTAAGTGGAGAAGGGTGATAAGGAAGTCTGTAACTATGAAAACCTTTACAATAATGTTCAAAGTGAAATCGGAAGAAAACGAGCTGAAAATGTATTTTATTAACAGACCAGGGAGACTTTTACTTCCAGCAGCTGCTAATATAATTTCAAATGTCAAGCAATTACGGCACTGGTGGTTATACCCAAATTTTTATTGAGGAGGATTTGGAAGATTCGGTTCCAAACCCAAGGAGCAGCCACCTGCAGTGAGTGTTAGGGTGTGCCTCTACGGTATTTGTTATAATATTAAATCAGTCCAGTTGCTCATTTTGCCATCAGACTGGAAGGTGCCATTCACCCCTGTGGCTCAGCTGGCCGTGCCTATGCATCTTCCACCAGCACTACACTTATCTTGACAAATGGGAAACTAAAGCAGCAGAACATTAACTTTATCCCCAAAAAGTTTCTGCTGTTTAATTTGTTGCATTCCTGACGAGACCTCTGTTAGAGCCATTTCCTCGGTCTGACAGACTGCTCTGATGTGAGTGCTTTGCTCAATAATCTGCAACATCAGCAGTTTTTGCTATCACTATTCTACATCACCTTGGCTTCTCCTGTGATTTCCTCTATGGGATAACATGACATTGTTTGCTATTCCACAGTGGTCTTCACAGGTGGATTTTAACCTCCATCCTTCACGGATGCCCTACCCAGCTATGACAAACGATTGACACTGCACACGTTACAGGCAGTTTGAAGCAGCAGCTCTATCTGGTCTCCTATATTTGGTCCCAGTATAACTAGTTGAAATTTGAACATGAAATGTTTCCCATTCTTTAGTGAATAGCTACTGTGTGGAGAAGAGCCTCTGTCACTGACTATGCCATATAACATATGCAAGTACGCTCAGGTACCACCATTCACATTAGGGAAACAAAATGTTGCTGTGGTTTGCAACTGATCCAGAAATACCACAGAAGGATGAGAGCAATGATATCAGAATCAGTAGGAGAGGTTAAATTGGAGACTGCAATTACTGAGGAATTTTTCCACTCCTTTTTTTTTTTCTCATTTTAAAATACCCATTCAATTGACACAACTTTTCAACAAGACATGTAAATTATCAAATACAAAAACCTCAAATTATTTGCATTGAAAAAACACCTTCTTTGTGTTTAAAATGTGTTTACTTTGAAATTTAACTGTACTACATTAGATTAGAAATTTGCAAAACCATTTTAACCTGATCTTGGCCTGTGGTCTTGAACCAGATAAGAAAATTCTACAAACTGATAAAACATTTCACAGACCAGAAAAACTATTTTTACCAATACATCTATTTCGACCAATATCTCTGTTTCAAACCATGAAAAAAGGATACCAAGGTATCATAAGGTCAGATGCCTTTTTCGCCTTCAAAGATTTTATTATACCTGTGATTTTGGAGGCCACTGGAATTAATTTAGAAAATAGCTCTGATCAATGGAAATGCAAATATTTTTCAGAAACGTAAAAACTTAAAACTCTAGAATGTTACTTTGCTGTAGCATATTCATAGTTATTTTCTTAAATTTTCAGGGATTCTAAATTATGTCCATGGAAGTCCAAGTTCCAAAGCAAGCTGTGACAACAGCTTATCTGTTGCCACTATTTTGCACTTTGTGGCCAGCTGGATATACCTGCGATACAGAATACAGACCTCCCACTGCAGAAACAGATGCCCCTCACCCCTTCAAGGTGATCACAGCAGCTAAACTGGTCTGGTCCCACTCAGTAAAATGTGGTGATGTACCCTCCCTCTCTTTCACTTATACAAAATCTCCATAACACTTCACACTTTGTGCTTTTAAATAAGCTTTTATAGTAGTTAATATTTTAAAATGTAAATAAAATCTAACCTGACACTTTAGTATTGTGTTCTTGCACAGTCAGGAGCAAAGCGGGTGCAGGCTATCTCGCGCATTTAGCCAAGGGAACTGTTTGACGAACACGTATCCAAGTTTGGGCTACATGGTGCCCTGAGTTTTCAGTTCAACCTGCCCAGTTCCCAATACCCACCCTCTGTGATCCCTTCATTACAGGATAGAGTTTTGCCATCTTTCAGCAAATTTGGTTCAGGTAAAAACAGAAAATGTCCTCTCCGTGATGCTTTTACCTTTGGCAAGTCCCAGGAGCTCTTAGTTATTTGGAACACTTGACTCTGCATCAGGACTAGCATCAACATGCTCAGACCCATGCAAATATCAAATATGCCCAATTCTGTGTTAAGATAACCAGTTATGCTTCTGTATAAACAAAGACATTAATAAAAACTGGAGATAATGTAGTTGTCACAACATATGTGCAGGGGTCAGGTGGAAATGTGATGGGGTGGAGGTGGGAGGAAGAAAGACAAAAAGAAGAGCAATGACTGCCAAATGGAGATGGACAAAAGTGAGAGGTGAGAGCAGTCCCTGTTTTTTACAATCCTGGAACAATACAGTGAGTCACACATTGCTATCATTTTTACCCTCTTGAGTAGGAAGAAGTGCTATATCTATTTTAAAGATAAGATGAAGTGGGAAAGGTACAAGAGGTCACACAACAACAAAGAGAGGCGTGAAAGTTGAGGACTGTGCTATCCTGCTATAGGAAATGACTGACTTCTAAAGCAAACAGCAGTTAGCAGTAATCCATGACAGCACATGAAAACCAAGCCTTGTGAGCTCTGGCTAGAGCTGTGGTGTTATTTTAGCTTGGCCTAGAGTAGTACTTAGCTTGGAATGAACTTCAGACTGCCATTAGCAGCAGTTTGTTTGTTTTCACTATCAAGTGTCCACAGAAATGTTTCATGATGGCTAGGCTCTAAGTGGGTATCAGGTATTCTCCTTGACAGTCAGTAAAACTAATCGTTGTAATATAACCTCAATCAAAAATCAAAACCTGATGTATTAGCAATCAGTTAAAATCTTGGTCAGCATTTTATGCTGTTTTAGGAAAATCAAAACAGGAGAGGTTTGTTTAGTGGTCAACTTTCAGTAAAAGACAAAGCAGGGATAAGTGAATAAAGTATTATACTCAAACAGTTACCGAAAACTACAGAAACTGTGCATAGCAGAAGCATTCTTCCTGAGAACACCTGTGGGAAAATGTTAAGCAGTGTCTCTGCTTCTTCTAGTGTCCCAGCAAAGGCTTCTCCTCAGGAGAAGGAGAGATGCTGATTGGTTTCTATCTTGCAAATATTTTGTAGGTTTTAACCTTTAAATGACATTTTGGTATTGAAAACCACCTGTAAATCCTTTTCAATTTCTGATCAATTTTTTTTGATTGCCTGTGTGGTTTTGTCTTTGTTTATCAGTTTGCTTTTATGCCAGATTTTAAAAAAAATTTTTTCCATGCTGCCTTCTCCCATGCAAATGACAAGATTTCCCTTTGGGTGGTTTCATAGTTCTTCCTTTCAAGAACATGATGTATTTCAGTATCATCAGCACCAGGTAAGGTGATACCATCTACTTCACCACCTCACCACATTCACAGCAAACACACATTTCAGAAATGGCCACTCCATTGTAAATCTTGGTGTAGCCCACAAGAAAATGAACACTTAAGTGTGACATATATCAACTTATGTTTTTTATGAACTATTGTGAATTTATGCTGCATGAGGAGTCGAGAACCTCTTATGCACATGTGAACTAAGGAATAAGGGCTGTAACGCAGCAAAGGACCAACACACATCTATGGTTTGAAATGATTTAGACTAGGCATGCTTGATGTTAAACATATGTTTAAACCAAATTATTTTTATAGACTAATTGTGGTGTTGGGCTGCATTTGTCTCAACTCAGTCTGGAGAGACTGGAGCTGGAGGCCTCCACTACCACAAACACATAATGCAGGAACCATAATCACCCCCTCTTCCCATTCCCAAATAAGTATATACACATATATTTATGTGACTCTGATTCACCCACCTTTCTGATTTTTTCCCATCAAAGATTGCTGAGGTTTTGAGAGAGCAGAAATTTGAGTGACCATTTGTTGAAGGTGCTCCTGGCTGAATCTGTGACCTCCAGCAAATCAGTGCAGCACTGACTGAACAAAGGAGTTAATGTTCTTCAGCTAGTCATGAGCATCTCCACTCCTATAATGACACCTGGATTACTGCTGTCCAGACCAAACCTTTAATCATGCTGGTCTCTAACTTCTGCTTCTGTATCACTACTAATTAATATGCACATTCAAAGCCTAACAGAAAGCCAGAAGTAAAAGATGTTAGGGTACCCACAACCATAACAATATTTTATCATTTATAATTTCTTGTCATACAGACATCATAAAATGTCTGTACAGAAGCATTAACATCTGACTTTTTTGCATCACACCATGTTTAAAATTATGGACAAAAATCATAATGAGATATGTAGTTGCCTGCACTCATCCTTCTCTTGCAACAGAAGAGAGCAGAGATTTGTTAGAGACTAGCTTGGGTCCTCTCCCCACACACACACACACACACATACATGTATAGCCTAAAGCAGCTTCAAACTTATTTAAATATATGTACTAGGGTACAGACTCAAGCTATTTTAAAGGAAAAAAAAGACATACTTCTGGAAATAGGATAAAATAACTATACTCCCACAGAGGGGTTTTAAAATTGGCATGTATTATTTCTCAGCTGTCATGGACAGCCAAAACAAATATATTCAGAGAACTTTCTCCGTACCTTGTACTCCTATATGATAAACTGATTTTATGCTTCTCTGCAATGCAGACAAACATCTCATTTCTCCTCCTTTTTTTTTGTTTTTTGTTTTTTTGTTTTTTTTTCCCCAGCTAAGCACTACGACCTTCCTAAAAATATTCAAGGATCCTTTAGTGGAAAGTTCCACAATCTTCTGACAGTGTTACTGTTCTGGGTAGCTCAGTATGATTTCTGAACTGAATTTCAGACTGTATTTACCAAAAATATGGTATTAGGCAAGTTTCAGAAAATTAAAATAAGGAGAAACATTTCACAGCATTGTCCAACAGTTATGACAATATTAGTTGCATAATTTTTATACTGCTTACATGTGTATCATGGACCACAACTGAATGCTGAGAGAATTAATGATGATTTTTCTATCACCTTGCATATCTTGTTGTCCTTAATCACTGTGAGACAAATACTATCCTTCTCTGTTTTGCATTTCATAATTCAGGTTAATGGCCACTGCTTGAAATTTGTTTTTACAGTTAGATTTAAGGCACTATTCATCTTTCGAGAAGCACTGATTTGATGAAAAACGCCATTGCTTCAGCTAGTCTTAAATCAAAGTAGGTCTGATTTATATGAACTGAAAGTCAGTTCCAACAAGAATGAACTGTTACAATGAAAATTATTGTTGCCAACTCTGAAAATGGAAAAACCCAACAGTAGAGGACGCGCCTACTGATCCACATCTATCCTCTGTATAGTTTTACTCACTCAACCACAACAACAAAAAATAATACTAATTCACACACATCATCTAAAACACAGCATCTGAACTCAGGAAGCAGCTATTGCTATTTTGTTTTTTTAAAGTATTTCCTAATTGGTGTATTCTAATGTTCCAGGAAGAATTAGAATATGAAACATTCAAAGAGGGCCTCTCAGTGGGCAAAACCTACTAATTAATGCAAGAAAGGAATTTCAGCTTCCTGTCTTCTGGCTGGGCTTCTGGACTATTGTCAAAATGCAAATCTGTCAACAACCTCAGTGATAACAGCTGCTGGAAAAATTGATGCTGAGATGCCTCTCTACCTTTACAGCTTGAATTATGTTTCAGCATGGAGATGTACATTTGATTAGTAATTGTTTTGTTATATTACTGGGGGAGGTGATGGTGGCTCTCCCAATCTTTCACACCTGCAAGATCACCATCTCCCCACTCTTTGGGGACCTTCATAGGTCAATAGCTGTCAGTGGCACCTGGACACATGGATGAGGCAAAAGCTGCAAGACTTTCCACTGAAAATTCCACCTGAATAATCAGATTTGCTGGGGAGCAGTTTGGATGTAACCAAGATAGCCACAGTTCCAGAGACAATCATGAGAAACAATCGCATGCGTGAGTGCTTAAATTGCCTGAGCATTAGTATGCTTCTATGGTGGATGGTGGATAACAACTGGCATCAAATCATGCTTCCCTTTGCCACTCAAACTAAGAAAGTGGAAGAAGTTCTACCAAGACTTAGGTAGCTCTCCAATGAATAAATACTCAACAGAATAAAAGTATTAAAAAGAAACAAATAAAAGAAAGACTAAAAATGTAACACACCCAATTTGCTCTGTTTACGGGACCTAAATGTCTTTCCAAGAAAAGGCCTGGAGGGCAGATCTGCTAGCAAGAGTGGCAGACAACAGAAGCATTAGCGTAGATCATCAGAGCAGATTTTAGTGGACTAGATTCTCAGCTGTGGTATGTCCTAGGCAGATTTCCTACAGGACCCAGAGGCCTACAGAGGGTGTAAGCAAGGACAGGTAGCCTGGGAGGAATATAGAGATAATTGTCCAAGCCAGCCAGGGATCAGGTCAGGAAATCTAAAGCACTGATAGAATTAAATCTGGCCAGGAACATCAAGAACAACAAGAAAAGCTTCTATAGGTATACCAGTGATAAAAGGAAGGCTAGGGAAAATGCGTGCCCCCTCCAGAAGGAAACAGAAGACCTGGTTACCCAGGATATGGAGAAGGCTGAGGTACTCAATGACTTCTTTGCCTCAGCCTTCTCCAGCAAGCGCTCAAGCCACACCACCCAAGTCACAGAAGGCAAAGACAGGGACTGGGAGAAAGCAGAATCACCCACGGCAGATCAGGTTTGAGACCACCTAAGGAACCTGATGGTGCACAAGTCCATGGGACCTGAAAAGATACATCCATAGGTCCTAAGGGAACTGGTGGATGAAGTTGCTAAGCCACTATCAATCATATTTGAGAAGTTGTGGAAGTCCAGTGAAGTTCCAGCTGACTGGAAGAGGGGAAACATAACCCCCATTTTTAAAATAGGAAAAAAGAAGAGCTGGGGAACTACAGGCCAGTCAGTTTCACCTTTGTGCCTGGTAAGATCATGGAGCAGGTCCACCTGGAAACTATGCTAAGGCACATGGAAAATAAGGAGGTGATTGGTGACAGCCAACATGTCTTCACTAATGACAAATCGTGCCTGACAAATTGGTGGCCTTCTATGAAGGGGTTTCATAGCTGGTAGATAAGGAAAGAGCAACTGATGTCATCTACCTGGACCTATGCAAAGCATTGGATACTGTCCCACACAACATTGTTGTCCCTAAATTAGAGAGCCATGGACTTTGCATATGGACCACTCAGTGGATAAGGAACTGGCTGGATGTTTGCGCTCAGAGAGTTGTGGTCAACGGCTCAATATCCAACTGGAGATCAGTGGCAAGTGATGTTCCTCAGGGGTTGGTATTGGGACCGGTGTTCTTCAACATCTTTGTCAGTGACATGGATGGTGGGATCAAGTACACCCTCAGCAGGTTTGCCGACAACACCAAGTTGTGTGGTGCGGTCGACACACTGAGGGGAAGGGAGGCCATCCAGAGGGACCTTGACAGGCTGGAGAGGTGCGCCCATGCAAACCGCATGAAGTTCAACAAGGCCAAGTGCAAGATCCTGCACATGGATCAGAGCAATGCCATGCACAAATACAGGCTGGGTGAAGAATGTATTGAAAGCAGCCTTGAGGAGAATGATGTGGGGATGTTGGTTGATAAGAAGCTCAACAGTGTGCGGCAGCGAGTTCTTGTAGCCCAAAAAGCCAATAATATCCTGGGCTGCATGAAAAGAAGCATGACCAGCAGGTCAATGGAGGTGATTCTCCCCCTCTACTCTGCTCTCATGAAAACCCCATCTGGAGTACTGTGTCCAGTTCTGGAGTCCCAAACATAAGAAGGACAGAGTTTTTGGAGTGAGTCCAAAGGAGGGCCACAAAGATGATGAGGGGGCTGGAGCACCTCTCCTATGAAGACAGGCTGAGAGAGTTGGGGTTGTTCAGCCTGGGGTGACTAGAAGGCTATGGGGACACCTTGTAGCAGCCTTCTAGTACCTGAAGGGGGCCTACAGGGCCTCCCTACAGGAGAGGGACTTTTTACAAGGGCAGGTTGTAATAGGACAAGGGGGAATGGGTTCAAACTAAAGGAAGGTAGATTTAGACTGGGTATTAGGAGGACATTCTTTCCTGTGAGGGTGATGAGACACAGGCACAGGTTGCCCAGAGAAGTTGTGGCTGCCCTCTCCCTGGCAGTGTTCAAGGCCAGGTTGGATGGGGCTTGAAGCAACCTGGTCTGGTGGGAGATGTCCATGGCCATGGCAAGGGGGTTGGGACTAGATAATCTTTAAGGTCCCTTCCAACCCAAACCATTCTGTGATTCTATGAAGTTGGAGCAATCATTTTGTACTTTATGGGGTAATGACATGACAAGAAAAGAGAGATATCACATTACAGTCACTCTGCTTCCTGTACTCCATTTCATAGTGACGTGTAGCTGAGGACATGTCCATGTTGCAGTTGCAGTAGGACAGGACTTTTAAATAATTATGAGTAGCTGTTTAGCAGCAGAAGCACTTATTGTCATGCAATTGAGTTTTCAAAGGCCACTGGCCACTTGACAGCTCATGGAAAAAATCTGAGTTCCTTCTCCCAGGATTAGCTGTACCTCAAGACTGGTGGCTAGGTCTTGACTTAATATAGGACTTACCACACTCCTGAGGAGACCGTCAGATACATATCATCTTATTGTTAGAGAGGCGCTGGAGATCTGCCATGAATTAATTATAGGATGTCTGGAATTTTGGTCTGCTTATTATTTAAATCCAATTGTTGCATCCCTTACAGCAAGAGCTTTGACTTACTGGTCACTTATATTTTCACATTCAGGCCCTCCAGTATTTTTAGGCTGTCTTTAAAACCCATCTGTCACTAGAAATACCTATTAATATTTCAGTGCTGATGAAAAGAAGAAACATTCAATTAAAACATTAATTCAAATAGCTACGCATTTACACTAAATCAAATAAAACAACAGAAAATCTGATGTACTTCATGACAGCATATTTTAGTTCATCAAGTATAACAGCCATGCACTGTGCCAAGCCTCCTTATCATATACATGATTAAAGAATGAGAATATGTAATTCTGGACAGATGATTTAAGAATGGAGAAGAGGCCATACATATAAATTACTCTAACTGTGAGTTTAAGGAATTACTGTGATTTCAATGACTTTTTTATATTTCAAAACCTTAGTATCCCTTTAGCCTGAGTGCATAGCTATGCAAGCCCAACTAGGCAGCAAACACTGGGTGGATGTATTATTACGATACACAATCTGGAGTTCCTCTGTTCTGCGTGCTAAACATTCTCATGGCTCTGCATTTTCTGTACTACATATCACAATATTCACCTTCACCCTATGTTAAATCTAACATAATTCAAATCTAATCTTAAGCAAACCTAAGCTCATTCTTGACTAAAAGAACACTTCAGTTTTAGAAAATACTCAGTCAAAGAAGCGACAATTCTAAGATGAATTTTACCTTAAACAGTCCTGGAGAAAAAAAAAAGAGACTTAAATTACTTTCTACATCGGGGTTGTTCCACATTTGCTACCAGAATGTACCCACCTCTCTTATCTTCAAAAGTCTTAGAGTTTTTGATACTGTGTTGTGATTTTGCATTCACTACCTGCTAGCTTTTTGACAGTGACAGTGGTTTTGAGTATCTATTAAGAACTTTTTCCATATGAGCTTAAAGTACCTATTCAAGACAGCAATGTGAGAAAGGAGCAATTTACCACTAACATTGTGTTATATTTTATCATTTACTTTTTTGTATGGGAACATGCAGTATATGAAAAACTAGGTGAAAAACTATGTGTATGTATAGGATGAAAAGATCATCCTTGCCTCAAAGACCTTACAGGCTAGTTGAGACTTTCCTTCTAGATGCTATAGTGAAGGTGACATTTGACATCTGCAACTGTTTAGGGAACACTATTGCTCAGCTGGGAACCTGTTCTCATAAGTGTAATCCAAGCTTGGATCTCAAGTGGATGGAGGATAAAATGTGTAGAGCGGCACATGACTTCCAGAGAGGATGAGGAGCTCAGAAACCTCCAGACCGCAGCACGTCACACCAGACAGTTGTAGAGTTCTGTGCCAGGAGAGAGGCTGTATGGATGGCTCTCAAAAACTATCACCCCTACAGGATGCTCAGGTGTCTGTGATAGATGCTTACCATTTCTGAACTGGTGCCAGAAGATAATGGATGCAAGAAAAGAGGTGGTCTTTTGCCAGACATTAGTTCTGCTCCTAACAATGTTTGTATTTTAAAACTGAAACTTGTCATTTTGCATACACAAAGAAATATGTATTTACAGGTAATTTCAATAGGGCACTAGTTTTCCAAGATACTCTGTTTCAGCAGCCATTCCTGATCATAAAACAAATGGTTTCTAAGAAAAAAAAAAATAATGAATTCCTGGCAAGTTTTACATTCCCCTTTAAAAAATATTACATACACCCTCCCTTCCTCCCTTCCCTCCAGCAAATACCACTCATGTTTAAGATTAGATTATTTTTCTCCTGATTCCTCTTTAGCTGCCAGACCATGACTCATTGTCAGATTGATTTAATTACAATTACAGACCTTGTTCTTCTGGTGTTACAAGTGAAAACTAGGAAACATAAAGGAAAAGGTCAATACAGAAAGACTTTACAAGCCCAGAGATGTTAAACAGTGCCACTAATGATTACTGTTGATTTCAATTGGGTCGTAGTTGCCCAATCTAAGATTTTTTACAACACTGCAACAGAAATCAGTTATATTTTGCAAGTACCTATGTGAAACATTAGTTTTGTTTCTGTGGCACACATTACCATTTTTAGATCTTTGGCACAAGTGTGAAACAAACATATAATAGCTTAATAAAAGGGACATTGCATAGTTACCATTAGCAGAATAATAAAGATCAGTTATCCATGTAACACAGGCGTGTGTTACTTTGAAAGATTTATAAATTTAGTAATAGAGATAATTTAACATCAACTATTCTCCTAAGACATTAGCAAAGAGGGAACATTTTTTCAAAAAATGTTTGCAAAGTTAATTTTTAAAATATTATTACCCTGGAGATACTATAATGTAAGTGTAATGTTAACTTACAGAACAAGGCATATTGAATGTATTGTGCAATGTCTAAGTAATAGATATAGTTTATGATTATAATTTATACATTTTGAAGGTAAAAATATACTTAGAGTGAAATGCTTTTCCTGAGAAGACCTGTCATTTGTCTTTAAGTTGCTTTTAGGAAGCCAAAGACAAAGGTCAAGTCAAAGGATCTTGCTTTGTCAGAAAGCTTATTTAGTATTAGTAATAACTGTATTAACTGTAATCAGTTACAGTAATAACTGTAACCATTTCATATTTTCATGTACTTCTCATTTTCAGAGAGAACATAATTAGAGAGTAGGTATTTAACTGCACTATCCTCATCACTGTCTTTATCTAACAGCCTACATTATGGAGCTAAATATTTTACCCCTGAGAGTCTCCTCAATTTGTTCTGGATACTGACATGGTTGTAATAAAAAGCACAGCTACCTTAACGGTTTTGCAGGAGAAACGATTATTAAACCAGTAACATTTGGCATTTCAAAATCAATTAGATCCGCTGGAAAAGTTCTACAAAATCAATACTGATGACATAACTCTCTGGAAGACATTATTAATGCCAGAGGAGAAATAAATATAATTGGAATTACCAAAACAGTTTGTTAGCACTATTTACTGTTTACATATATTTACTATGTTTCATTCAGGGGAAAAAAATAAAAAGCAAAGATAATAAGAGATATTAGGTGTAACAAGTAACATTGCTTGTGAGTGGTTAATTAAACAGGTAACATTTTAGAGGGCTGGGAACATAAAGTGAAGATCACCTGAAAATCTGTACTGTAAAGGAACTTCTCCTGGTATCCCGAACTCTTCTCTGCAGGGACATGCCTGTTACAGAATGCGAGTGTCCTCAGCACTGGCTGAGGCAGTTTCACAGAGGAGACTCAGGTCAAGAACAGAATAGGATAAACGAAAATTAAGAGTCAAAAGAAAATCAGAATTTCCATTGCAACTTTTTTGTCATAAATAATGAAAATAAAAATCATGTAAGCTATGAAAAAGAAGAACAAATCAGGGTTGGAAATGTGTGATTAATTTTTATATTTAACTGAAAAGAAATGTTTTAATATTCTCAGTCATCAAGATGCTACATTTTGGCACATGGAACGAAACAACCTCTGAGTTAGATCATTCTCTAAATGTTCCTGGGGAGGCCTTTGACTGGGATGATCACCTCCCCTCACATGTAAGAAGTCAGAAAAATCAACACACACATTAGGTAGAAAAGCATTTTGTATCAAACTGTAGTTTTACAGCATTTGTCTTGTCTAACTAAATAGTCCCATGAATGTGTGCTGTGGTACTACCTGATCTCTCTGCAGTTTAGGGAAGGTACCTAATAAATGTGAAAAATATGAAGAACCAAAGAAAAAATGTTACAGCCCCATATGAGGTCTGAATAATCTAAAAGTCTATTTGAAAGTAGATGATAATGGACAAAGTTGCTGATGCCAAGTTGCTTTCTTTGGTGTAAATACAGCTCAGTAAGAATCATATGTTTGGTATCAAAGCTGCCTCCAAGGAGACAGTAGATGTTTGCCTAAGTTTTTCAGAACACTTTTATACTTCCAACAGGCTGAAACTTAGGATTTGATTTATATAGCAGAGCTAGCCCTTCTAAACATGTTTACTGAATGCTCAACAGGTGAATTATAGAGGAACTGACAGAAAATATGTTGAGAAATAAGAGATGATGCCTTGTAATGCAAAATAATATGGTACTAGTTACTAGGCTGGTTAATGACCTACATATGTTGACATGCATTCTCTGTCAGTTGTGCTGTACCATCTGCGGGTCACTGGCTCCTGCTACACAGACGCTGTCCCCCCTGAGATGCTGTTTTCCTCACATGTACCACTACTCCTCCACTCCAACCACCCAAGATTTGTCTTTGGAAGTGTTCTCATGGACACCTCCATCAAGTGAAAAGGCTGCAAGTTACCCAAGACCTACCATTAAAACCGTTCTAGCAAACCCACCTGAAACAGGCCACAGCATCTTAAATGAGCAGTTTGAAAGTGAGACCTGGGGAAGTAGTAAATGGCCAGGTGGTGAAATGCGGAACCATTTTCAGCTGGGATAGCTACAGCAAGAAGACAGTGTGTTTATTTCCTAAAGAAATGAAGCAGTGTGCCGTTATGATAATTCAATGATACTCCACTCTCTGGCTTGCTCCAGCCAAAAGAAGCTGATAAGATGTTAGGATATGCAGAAAGTGGAAAGGAGAATGACACTGATAACATGGTAATGTCTTTCTGTGACAATGTGCAGTATCATGTTGGACGTAGTGGAAGCATCGGTCATCTCCCAAATGCAGAATTACAAAGTTGGAGTGGGTTCACAGAGAGACCACTGAGAGTTGTGAAAAATTATGGAGAGAGCCTCAAAAGAAAGAGATGGTCACTCCTAGGAAGGAAATTAGCAACACAGGAGATGTTTAAAAGTACACAGACAATAAAAGGTATATCAAGGATTCTGTCTTAATTGTAACTCCAGAACAAGGACATCCAAATCCATGGATTTTAAAATTGGTAATAGGAAACAGCTTTCCTATTACAACAAAACAGGAAATTATACTATGGCATACATTTCTATGGGAGGTTTTGAGAGCAAGCGTTTAGCAATAGGCAAAAGAACTCAGACACCTTTTGGAATATCAGAAATATCCAGATTTATTATTTTTCAAGGCACTGCATTTTGGAAATGAAATTACTTGAATAAATCTATTTCCACACAGAAGCCAAGTTCTCAGGGTGGAGGATGAGACCCATGTACTGTTAGCAGCTTATTCCTTGTAAGCCTACTCACCAGGGTATCTGAGTATTGATGCTCTTCTTTGAAATTTCTGTTTCCTGCCACTCTGAAAAAAGACATTATGGATCTCATCCAAATACCAAGTCCCACACCCCTCAACATATCTACCAAACATTCAGAAAGGAGTTAAATGTAATACTGGAAGATACTTTAGTTGTCATTAATTATAATTCTGTTTTAAAGTAATAAATAACAGCCATGAGTGAATCACCCTAATTTTCTTTGCCTTCATTTTTCATTTCTTTACTTTCCTGAGTACAAAACTCTAGATAATCTAGGCTGTGCAACACAATCCGCTCATCAAGCTAATTACAGTATAAATTTCTACTCAATTTGTTTAACTAAGCATTAGTTGGAAACTTCTTGGGAAACCCTTACCAACATAGTGAAAACCTTCCTTTATATAAATCATCTGAAAGAATATAAGAAAGGGAAGAAATCCATTGAAATTTAGCTCTTAGAAAGCTGATGAATAAGCTAATCTGTTACTGAGTGGCTCAGTGTTCAATTGTTTAAAAATGGCATAGGAACAAAACCCCAGGAGAATGCCATTGTTCTGAACTATTTTCTTTTCTTAATTAGTCCTAATGCTATTTTATGAAACTGCTATTCTCTTTTTTGTGTATCTTTGATTTGAACACATAAATATGCAAAATATACAGAGTAAGTACCACAAATAACTTCCAAAGTTAAAACTTGCATTTTAAATTGGAATTGCAGTACTGAGTAAATGACTGAATTTAGGCTTCTTTTAGGATATAAATTGAATATGTTAATTTTATTCATCAAAAACAATGGCACAGTGCACATACACACAAAACCCACCAGAAATAAAGGCAGGTCACCAGGCTAATCACTTTGGCTTATTTCCCTTTTCTGTACTCCCATCTGCCTATTTTCTCTGCTCTTCGTACTTAAAAGGAACAACTTGAACTTAGTTACGCCAAAATTCGACCTACTTTTTTTGTTCATTTTAATTAATTTCTTTTTTTGGCAACATCTCTGTAATTTCTATACCTTTCACTTCACATGCAGTTTCTCTTTAAAGCAAACTAAATAATGCCATGATTCTGCCTCCGAAGAGAAAACCTGTAGTAGTACACTACTGAATCATCATCACACGGGATGGATCTTTGCATTCAGATAGTGCCGTGTGCAGGACGGGTGTCTGTGCATTGAGAAACAGGTCACCTTAAGCCTACATGAAATTAGAACTTGCAAGGCTGCAGATCAAACTAATAGAAGCAGAAGAGCATATTTCAAGAACAGGGTTACTTGGAAGCATATTCTTTTCACATAATTCTGTGCAAATAGGTTCACTTCACTTCGTATTAAAATGCAGTACTTTGCTTTAAATCACCTTCTCCCAGGCCAGCACAGCCTGTGTTACTTATTAATCAAAAATTGCAAAAAAGGAATTTTATCAGTAGTTGAGTACAATCATTTGGAAAGAAACGTTTGGAGAGGAAAGAAAACAACCTTAAGTGCAGAAATCAAATCAAGCACTACAAAAAGTACTCTGTTATGGTATCAGCAATGCCAACTTTTGAAAAGGAATATTTTAAATTGTTCCAGGATGGAAACAGAGCCAAAACCAAATGCAGAAACAGACTAGCATACCAACTCTTTATAACAGATCTCAAGACCTAGTAACATGCCAACCTGCAAGTAAATTCCCCCAATTGCTCTCAGATTGGTTCAGAAGAGACTGGGACTCATCAACCGCAAGAGCTAAACATTCACAAGGGTTCTGTTTGCTGGGATGAGCAATGAGAAACCCAAGCTAGAGAATGAAATTGCAAGAGAGCCTGAATTATTGCTTTCTTCCCCAAACTTACCTCCCCACCTCCTGTTCTACTTTTTGGATGAGTAAAATATAAATAAAAATTTAACAGAGTTTTAATGAGGATTGAATACAGGACAAAGAAGAGATTATGTAGGCAGACTTAACTGGAAAGGGAAAATAAATAAATATAAAGCAAAGATGTTTTAAAATAACTGCTTTTAGATTTAAAGGCTCCACTTTAGAAGTCATGTCCCAGCCCTGACGGAATTGTCTTTCCTGCCACTTCCCAGGCTTGGCAGATAACATGCAGAGGGAGACAGTTTGGGTGTAGTTGCCAACCTGAATTTTATGGGACCATGCCAGGCTACCCTAATCACATTCCTACTATCTTGCTTTAGCTTTCTGAGGTCTCTAAGAACCAGAAGGTTTCCAATGCAAGGTGGCCTGATGAAAACCGAAGGAACAGAAAGCCTGGAAACAGACTAGCTCTGGAGCAAGAGAGTTGGTATTTACTGTCATTTCTCTTGCATCCAAAGAAAATTCAGGATGTCATCATCTCAGGTTTTCCACCAGTCTTCAGTTAGACAGAAACAGTTTAACTCACCTGCTTACACTTTGAGAGCTTTCATGAGATAAGCTGATGGTAGCAAACTAAGTAGTTGGTGCTGGATACAACAAACACATGCAGTAGTGTCCTTTCTACAATTATTGAGGTAAAGAAGATCCCAGAAGGTACTTTGAAGGGCATTTCACTGCACAGACACATTCACATTTCCTCCAAGCAGACAGCAACCAGCTTGCCTGAAGGCTGTTGTGGTGGGTTCTGAAACCCTCCAGAGAAGAACTGCAGGAGGGCTCTGAATGAAAGGGAGAGATTGGACAGGATCTCCATCTCTATTCCTCGCTGGTGACTGAAATGGAGACTTAGACTTCTCCCTTTTATAATTCTGAAATTACACAAGATCTTTCCTATGTGGGCAGAATGATACCTGATGAGGCAGAAGAAAACAGCCTGGCTCCTCTGGAAAAAGGGGAGAGGGAAGAAAGACACAGCAAAGAAATGGATTCTTCAGCTTTCCAGTGCACCTTCAAAGAGGCTAAGCTGGAGACTAAATGTGGTAAAGAAACGTGGACTAAGAGTTTGTGGCAATGACAGCTCTACTAGCTTCTCAGTAAAGTCTTGTCAAGAGGACAAGAGTGTACATCCCATACTAGAGAAAATTCATATAATAGACCAAATCCCATAGAGCAGTCCTATCATTTTAGTCTTTCTTTAGGAAAAAGGAAAGCATTAAACTATTGTGTTATAGTGTGCCACACATCCAGGACAGTTGGCAAGGCAAATGTGGAAGAGGAGCTTTTTATTTTTGAAGAGGTAATCTCTTCCATCCTCTCCAGAGCCATACAGTTTCACAGGGTATGAATCCTGTCCCATACTGCATGGTTTGGGAATTTGCTATTCTCTACTGGAGAAATGCTAGTGTGCACAGTCTTTTATCCAAAACACCTAGATGTCTGGAATACTTGCAAATGTCTTTGTTTGTTTATTAAGAAATAGGATTGCTCCTCATGCTGAGAAGTTGAGGCAGCAATTGGAGAGACTGCTGTAGAGGGGAACGAAGAGAAAATGTGAGTCAGTTTTGGCAGCATCTGTTATTACACAAAGCAGAAGCCACATTTAAGACAGTGATTGCTAAAGCAAATGAACTAACAGAAATACAGCCTTATCCATCAGCATCACTCTGTAGGTCACAGCAGGCAGATGTAGCATATCAGTTTGACCTGGGATGCTGTCCCAAAAGACCTCAGGAGAGCTTTCGCAGAATGATTCCAGTAACTCTAGAAAGGCCCCAGGCTATTTGAACTGAACAGCAGATGTAGGGATAGATGGTATACCTCTCAGGTACAAAATGGATTGCCTTTGCTGGAAATGTCACTAGAGATCCAAGGAGAGAAAGAGTGAAATCAAGGCTGTCCTTTTCCTTCTTCCTGAGGCTGCAGCATGGGAGCTGGGGTGCAGGTCTGCAATCAGAAGCATCTTTGCTTTTGACCGTGAAGGATTCAGTCACAATCTGGATCACAATTCAACCTGTATCTAAAGTCACAGCCTGGGATCTGGGGCAGAAAAAAAGGATCTACTTAAGAGAAAATTGTAGTGCTCTGTCTGGTGCTCTGTTCCTTTTCCAGGCACAAAGCCTGAACATTCGGAGAGGTTGTTTATCTCAAAAAAATAAAGGTGCTTTTACAGAAAAAGGAATAAAGCACACAAAAATATTGCAGAACTTAACTGCACAAAACTCAGTATAGAAAGACTCCACAGAGACCAAAACCATGGCTTTCTCATAATAAAAATAAGAGAAAATAAATCTAAAATCAACAAACCACCATCACAAGAAAAAGATAACATAAATGGAGAAGGCTGGACCTGAAGACAGGTCACAGATAGGAAATACAGAGCAGAAACTTTGATTTTGGTAGTGCTATGTAAAAATAAGAGTTATAGCACTAATAACACACATAAGCACCAATTTAGCGCTGAAACTAGATCTCCTAACCTGAAGAGATGGGATCTGCACCAGATAGGTGGTGAGGGGCAGGGTGTCTCTAGAGAAAGGCACATACACCAGGGAGAAGCGAGGCATGGAATACAGAGATGGGTATTAATTTTGAAGAGATTCACTAACACATAAAGCTACCTTATTTCTGTTTGGGAGTTCCTGGATAGAAATATGTATAGAGGTGTTGTGCACCATGTATTAGTAGAATATGTAGCATCAATCCTAATGTACACAGATAGCAAATTTGACAGTCTTGGTATGTGTTACAGAACCACAGAATTGGTTAGGTTGGAAGGGACTTTTAAAGCTTATCTAGTCAAACTCCCCCGCAGTTAGTAGAGACATACTCAACTAGATCAGGTTGCTCAGAGACCCGTCCAACCTGACCTTGAGTGTTTCCAGGGATAGGGCATCTACCCTGGGCAACCTGCTCCAGTGCTTCACCACCCTCATAGTAAAAAAATTATTTCTTTTTTCTGGTCTGAATCTACTTTTTTTCAGTTTAGAATCGTTACTCCTTGTCCTATCACTACAGGCCATGACTTGTGACTGAGTCAAGGCAGACTGCAAAGCTGACTCACATGGTCACAGGAGGGCATGCTGCAGAAGAAGGGAGTGCTTGTGAAGTTCCTGTCCAGTGTCAGGTCACACACGCCCTGTGGTCGGTGCTGCTGTGTAGCTGCAAGACAGCACAGGCTGCCAGACACCCTGGACAAGTTCAACTGACCTTGTTCTGCCTGGAATGAAGTCACATCCAGGAAAAATGTTGGGCTTACAGCTGCCCTGTAGCGCAGGCAGCCTGGAGGGAGTGTTGCTGTTGCCACTGGTGGCATCTGTCACTGGTGATAGTCACAGAGAAAGCAAGTTTGGGACATTCAGCTCAACACACTCAGGTTCTGCTTATATGAACTAGCTACCTCCAACAAATTTATGTTTAATTTAACTACATAAAGCAAGTTTAGTTTTCTGGATGTCTGGTGATCTGATCTATTTATCCACACACATATTTATGTCCTCAATGGCATGTTTAGCAACCATACTTTCGTTACATCTATATGCATGTATAAATGAGAAACATTATTTTTCCTGGTCTTCCTTCCAGTTATGCAACTGTTAAGCTATGTATTCAGCTATTACATGACTAAAACTGTTCTTCTGATCCTAGTTCAGTTACAGTTCTCTGCATCTTGTTTTCATTATGCTGTAAAACTAAGGCAGTGAAGGAGGAGGGCTGTGAGAAAACCATTTGTTCAATGAAGAACCCCACAAAATTGCAAAAACGTTTTATTGAGGTTTTATGGTAGGAGCTGAGTTCTTCTGATAAGATAATAAAGGAAGTTTTCTCTCTCTCCTGATGGAATGCAGTTCCATTTTTACATGCACAAAAAGATATCAGAAATAGATGTTGGATTTCATACTAATATAAATATATCCCAAACCAATTAACCATTGTACTATGTCATAAATATAGTTCTGCTTTTATGAGTGCCATATCTTTTGCTGATTGAGTGCCAAAATCTTTTCTCAGCTATTTCACTTCCAAGACAAATTGTCGGTATCCCTAGTGGCATGCATTAATTTATAGATGAGCAGGATCTTCATGGGATTACCAGCTGCTCTTCACATTTACATCTTTTGCCAAGATAATCTTTCATAATGTTGTCTTGAACCACTCAATTACATGGAAAAACTTCTGTAATGACCAGGCTTCGGCTCAATTTGCTGTCCTGTGGAAATACCATTAAAGCATAATTCTATGGGTTGGAAAAAATATATGAGGATATAAGAGTTGTCTCTAAAGTATTTGTCTGCTCTGCCTAGGGTTGTACCTCTCTGGCACATTTACCAGTATTGTTATTAGTATTATCATATTAAGTACAGGCAAAACTATTATGTGAAGTACTTTGCATCTGACACATAAAAGATGCCCTATATTCCAAAAAGCTTTCCTTGTAAGTGTAAGCAAGACATGAGACAAAAGTATGTAAACAGGAGAGAACACAGACTCAGCACAGCTGTGCTGGGCTTGTGCACTGCCTTGTGCAGTGCACAAGTGGCCCAACTCCCACCAAGTTTTTCAGAAAAAGAGTTTTAAGAAGGTTTTCAAAGGAAGATTGTCACCGAGTCCTGGTTGTTTACAAAGAATTTTCCTAAAGCATGAGGCATCATATAAGAGAAATTACAAACAAACTTCCTTAAATGTAGGAATTAGGGATTTGGGAACAGAGAGCTAGAAGGTGTGGGAGTGTGCTAAGAAGAGAATATGCCAAGAAAGGAATAGGCTGCTAAGGAAGTTGCAAGTGAAAATAAAGACCTTATATTTGTTACAGCAAAAAAATGGAGGCATGGCTTGAAGAACATAATAATAATATGGCTGAAGTGACACGAGGAAAATGATCTCATAGAATCATAGAATGGTTTGTGTTGGAAGGGACCTTAAAGATCATCTAGTTCCAACCTCCAGTAATGTTTGGCAGATCTGAGCAGCAAGACTGCACTCGTTTCTCACACTGAGAAGCATTTAGGCTCAATGGCTCTGCTCAATCCAGAGGGATTACTTTTGTGAGTTATCAGTCTCCAGTGTCAGACAGAGCTCCGTGAACTTCAGCATGATTCCCGTTGAACTGCATTCACCTGGAGCATTCAGTATTGGGCAATGCATGTCGAAAAGGACACAGATCAGAGGAGAGAAACAAGAAATTACCACTGATCTAGAAAATGTGAATTGCAAGGAAAATTCAGTGGAAGAAAGATTGTTAATTTAGAAAAGAGTGGCTGAAATGTAAGAGCAGTTTTCAAACATATGCCATAAAGAAAAGAAAATAATCTTTTTTCTACATCTAAGGAGGATAAGAGGAAATTAATCTAACATGCAGAAAACTTCAGACTACACTTTGAAGAATAAACTTTCTAATGTTAAAATACAGTGAAGCACTGGTTGCACAGTGAGATTGTGGGGTCTTCATCATCAGAGGTCTCCAAGAATAGAGTACACAGACATCTCTCAGAAGTGACAGATCTACCTGATCCCATACTATGGTGAAGAAAATCAAGTATATCGTTTACAGAAATCCCTTAAAGTCTTTTTTTTTCTTTCTTATTCTATTAACCTCCAAATAAACAGCTTTAACTAAATCTGCAATATAAGGTATTCTTCGTGATTTGATCAATACAATGAGCTATACATACCATCCTTGAATTTTACATCTGTAACATCACTTACAATATGTTTCACTAGTCCAAATACTATGCTGTAGTTTTTCAAGTGTTCTGTGCTGACTGGAACAGGAGTCAGAGATCTGAGACCTGAAATGGATCATTACTCTTCAGGTCTTGTTTTACAACCACTTCATATATCAACAATGGGAGATGTGGTACAAAAGTTTTCCTTGCAATAAGGTAGGCAGCAAAGGTACGGTCCCTGGAACTGTGACAGGAAGGGATAGATAAGGAAAAGATTGTTACCTGGGAGTAGTTTGTCCCAGAGAGTAAAATTAAAAAAGTACAAGGATAACTCTCCAGCAAGATGAACAACCCTCATAGTAACTGTTGCTGGTATAGAACCATCATCTTTCCTGTAAATTAAGCCCTAACACATATACAATCATATTTTAATTTTAAAATTGCGTTTAAAAAGCTTAAAGACTACTTGGTTCCCAGTATGTTATGTTCCTACGTAAGTATGGCTACACTTAACACAGAAATTAAATATTTCTTATAATCTTCAAATGCAGCTTTGCATTCAAATTCTGTAGGCACTGTAATGTTTTTAAGTCTCATAATGATGTTTCCTGGACAGTTGGAAGTGATTAACCTTTACAATACTTTGAGATTTTAGTGGGATTGAGAGACTGCAAAAAGCAAATACTCAAATTTGGAAAACGCTATTCCCATTCATGTCACCAAACTCACTACAGACACTTGAAAAGCAGTGATTAAAAATAGCTAGATTAGATGCATGTGTGTCAAGCTGCAAGTGTTCCCAGAGGATAATCGCACAGATGTCCGAGCTCACACAACGGAAATTACAAGGCAGGGTGCCTGCCACTAAAGAGACATTTTTCCTTCACACAGAAAATGGGAGACAGTCTTCAGAAAAATGCTCATGCCTTGCTCACACAGATTAAACATTCAAGTCCCCAAGGGTCCTTATTCTACCAAGAACCGTGAGATAAATAAAGACAGAGTATCTGAAAAGAAACAATTCTTCCAAAGAACCAAAACAAAATTATTGGAAATCTAAATACAAACAAATCGCAACTGAGGTCAGGATGCTGCTTTTAGTTCCCATGCCAAATCTTCCAAAATCAACATTGTGGTTTGGCTGTGTTATCAATAACTGCTTGCCACGCATTCATCTGACATGACTCACTGACACTTAGCTTCCTCCCTGCACTTCCTCTGGCTCTCAAACTAAGCTCTGTATTCAAACTTCATTAGTAATGATGTCACACACCGGCCTTACTGACCAGCACTGAGTCAAGCCCTGCGCTAACGCAGGCAGAAGCTCACAAGTAGGAGCGGTCGCTCAAGCTGGTAATGTGGTTGGCTTTTGAGAGTCTGCCAGGAAAACAAAGAAGAGCATTAAGTTATTGAAATCTTAATTCTAAAATAAATATTAATGCTGGCTAAACTTTTTCAAAGTGTCTGAACAACTGAGTCTCTCTGCCCCCATTTCCAAATGCATGGATGCAGCTGAGGAGCCTGTGTTAGCAAGCAATGTGGTTCAGGCACCTCAACATTTATACTGGTTATATGCACAGTAGAAGTCTTTAGTTCTCAGACTTCCTCACTGTAAAAAAGAGCATATGACACATGTTTTTGTGGTTTTAAGAACCTCAGATTATGTCCCAAATAGAAGTTTTATGTCTTTTCTTTGAAAAAAACAGCAGATATCCAGGAAATCTTGGTGGGACACTAGACAATATAGGATGCACAAGCTTGACAATATAGGATGCACTAACAACAAGCTGTCTTTGCCACTTTACAAGTTCCATTGTTTTGGCAGACAGGCAATGCTAAACTGTAGCTGCTTTAAAAAAGAATAGCTGAAGGTGTCAGTACAAGGCAGTTGCTTTTAGAGGTAAGGTAGGCTACACTTTCTGAATACTTACTTCCAAGCCACTTTGATGAATGGATGTTTTTGTTTGGAATAACTGTTTATTATAGACATGTTTACCAGAGAAGCATAGCAAACACTAAATATAATATAAAAACAAACAAAAAAGCTGCATCACAATTTCTGTTTCCAGAGACAGCTTTGAACTGACTTTGCTACTGCTAAATGTTTTATACTGAAAGCTTTTTAGGTTCATAGTTCTTCACAAACACTAAGTAAAAATAGATGCCTGCCCTTGAGTCTTAAGCCAACATAAAATATTTACAAGGATGGCATGACAACCAGTATGCTTCAGCCTCTGTAAGAAGTTGGAATTCCCCTGATAAGTGGAGCTTCTGTGAATTGTTATCACACTATTTATATTAAGTGCTATAAATGAAATTCTTATGCTGGAGTATATGTACCCAAAGAAAATGCAGTCTACTTACTATTTTTCGGGTCAATTTTCACAAAAATTAACTTTTTTTTCCACCTACCAGCAAACTCTTTCTAATTGTTCTGCATTTTCTTCTTATTTCTCTGAAATAGCATATTAACTACACAGAAATATATTATTTTCCACTGTGAATAAACAGACTCCATGTCTATAAAATTATTTGCAATGGAGTTAAAACATTAAGGACATTCAGAGTTTTCTGAGGGATGAGGTGGATCTCAGTGGTGACCCACAAGCACATCACAGATGAAGCATGGAGATGGAACGAACTCTGTCAGATCCATACAGATTCATGCAAAGCCAACTTGGACATCTGTGTTATATATTCCTACATCATAATCACATGAGACCATGGTACAGAGACACACCAATGGCTCTAGGTAATGTTAGCCAGATTAAAGTCAGGTTTGTAACCTCATTTTCAGCCCTGGAACTGTCAGCAAAGCTGGCAATGGAGAAGGAAAGATGCAGGATGGATGGGACAGCAATCACAGAACAGGAAAGACAAGAAGAGACCTACTAGGCTTAGGAGAGATTTTTGTGAGGACCTGAACCAACAAGACACAAAACACTACCAATATCCTCCAGTAAGGGGTCAATTATCTAAAAGTTGGGAACAAATGGTCTAGGTGTTTCTGGTGCTGCTTAACATTCCCCCAGGCACTGTGCTCCGAGGCCTTGGAGAAATTCTCAGAGAAGGACTCCTGCTGACCTCCATGGCAACAAATGCATCCTCAGACCTGCAGGACTGGAACTACAGCTTTCCTCTGCACAGTGTTTTCTTGCACTGTGTTCTCAAATATTCAAGTAGCCACAATTTTGCCTGCTTTCCCACTATGAATAAAGCAATTTTAAGTTGTAAGCATAAAAAAAGGAAGACAGCCTTCAACAATAAAATCCATTATGTCTGAAATTCCTTGGTCAATCTTTTGGCTTTCAATAGATAAAGTTCATCAAGAGTTCCTTGCGTAAGGTGGGCTAAACAGAGAAAATAGATGCCTTCACCACAGGCATCAGTAGAGTTGCTGACTTCTTCAAAGCTCTGGCGATGCTGTGCCAAAGCCTGCTGGAGCTCATTGCACTTCTGCAGGGACTGAACTGCTTCCAGTAAGCCCCTGCACCTTATGTTTTCTCTATCTGCCCCCTCACAGTCTGCATGCCTACTGCCTAGCTATCCTTATGCCCATAATTGAGATTTTGGTCTACTATATACCTTGCTGAAGAGTGGGTTTTGACCTTCACAATGTGAGATTCAGGGCATTATTTTTCAATATAAAAAGCAGCATAATAGCACATTGGCAAAATGTCAGGTAAATACATCAGAATAAAAGGCAGCCTGGGCTTATTCCCACACTGTGCAGCATTATCATCAGGAGAAGTCTGGGGAGAGGAAACATTGAGAAAGGAAACTCAGAACCAGAAGTCATTAGGGTCATAACTCATATGTAAGAAAAAGCAAAATGTTTACTTTAAAAATTATTTAAAGTGAGATACGCCTGAACACATCATTTCCCCAGGGACAGCTGACAGTCTCTGGCAAGCACTTACAACATCCATGCTCCTGAGATAATGTTTTTTGTAGACAAAATGCTACCAATATTGATTAACATGAGAAAGAGAATCTAATTAATTAATTTTCAAAAACACATGATTTCTGAAAGTTCAAGCTAGTCAAGAAAAGTGGTACCATAGCCAAATGCTGATGAACACTCTTTGGGGATCTGGCCCTGCCTTTCAGGATTTGGTTAGGATTTCTCAAGAAAATAATTCTGAGTCATTTTCTGCAGGGAAAAGAAAACAAAACCAGAAGATAGTGAACAAACCCCTAAGTTCCAAGCCATCTTTTCATTTTTTTTTTTTTTTTGCACTTCTCTATTCATTATGCATGAACAGCACAACTCTGAGAAGTTTAAATAATTCAGAAATCAGAACTTGTCCTGCTCAGTCTCAACTGCAACTCAGTCTTGTTCTGGCCCCTCCCAGAAGGAAGGCACACGAGAGGTCTCCTCCTCACACAGCTCCCCTCAAAGCTCACTGGGAGTTTCAATGAAGGCAAACCTGCTGGATATGTGGCATGCACCATGCGACAGGGCCACTTCAACATTCCCAGCAATCAACTGCCCTTACTTATACCTAGAGGTGTCTATGGCTCCTCTGCAGTTATTTTCACCATATTGTTACCTCTAAGACCTCCAAAATTCCTACACAGATTGCAGCTCTTCAGGCTGTCACTCTAAACCTCAGCCTTTTCCGCACCTGAGGAGTTGTGTAAATGCATTTCCCAGCCTGTCTTCCACATGTGCATCCTGCAGTGGATGTGGGAGCTGAACATCCTGATTGTGGCAGAGTAAATCTAATTGCATAGTTATAGCCACCTTAAAGGGAAAGCCAAACTTTCATATGCCTAAGGGGAGTGGTTTAACAAATTTATACGCAGATGGAAGTATATTAAGAGCAAACAGCTAGTCGTTGACAGAATAAATATTCCCATAATAAGTGTATAACAAGGAGTGAAGGTATAGCATGCAAAGCAGATGGCTGATCTGTGCAACCAAATGTGTGGGTCCCAGCAGCCTCATTTAGGCTTGCCACTTTCCCTTTTTTAGACTCCGGGTTCTCTAGAGAATGAAAATAACAAAAAAAGAAAAAAAAAGGAAAAAAAGAGAAAGAAAAAAATATGAGAAAGAACAGGCAATTCCAGCAGATTAACTGCTGATCCAACTGAATGAGAACTGCCTGATGATACGCACTGGAAATCAGGATGCCCCAGGATCTGCTGTGTTGAAATGCCTGCCACAAATGTATACCCTTCAGTCAAACCAGGGCAACTGTTACCCTTAAGAGCCTCAGCAGTGTGCTCCATCTGAGTGAGGTATCTTCTTCCTTGCCAGAGTCCTTGCTTTGCAAAAGCAGCCTATGCAGACAGAGCAGGGTGTAAACTGGGAGGCTACTGGATGACAACCATGTTACTGAATGCTGACTCACTAGAAAGTGCAACTACACCAATTTTACCAGGACAACTGTCAACAGTACCCTGAATGCCTCGGGCAGCAGGGTCCAGGGCTTGCATTACTGTAGTAGGTTTGAAGAAGCAAATAGTATCACAAAGAATGCTAATTTGTATATGCTAGGCTAGGTAGGAAGGATCAAACCAGTGCTGATGGCAGTACACAAGAGAGTACTGTAGAGAAATGGACACAATCTTGTGACTGATGGTGCAGGACTGAAGATCAAAAGATCACGTTGATCCATTCTGTACTGTGAGAGACGTGGGATGCCAGGCAATCATTTGCATTCCGTCCTTCAGCCTCCCAACTGCAAAATGAAGACAGTAAAGAACACGAAGTGTCCTTCTTGGGTCTGAAAACCTAAATATTGCAACTCACCTCCTTGCATGTGGCCATTTTTCTCTTGACACAGAAAGTAGAGGATGCAAAAATTCCAAAGGCAGATGAAGTGCATTATTACAGACATGCCCTTCAGGAAAACCTGGATGTGAACTCAGTCATGTTTATAGAATGCTTTCAGGTCCTCACACTAAAATGCTAATCATCATTAGAGTTTATAGTTGAAAATGTCTGATGAATGCTTTTGTACAGTGAAAAGACCATAATCATTCACTGATAAACGTACATTCAATAAGCAGGGCAGGTTACACATTTCAGTGCTTTGTCCTCTTATTTCTTTCACAGTGATTTTTCAAAGCTATAGAAAATTTTCAGCCTGCTTTGCTGGAAAATTTGTTTTCAGCAAACACCCTCTTCAAATTACTGAATATTTTAGACGTGCCATATGGTACATAATTTTTGTTCCCACATAATGACCCTTAGGTCTTCAGAGCTGGAGAATGTCTGATAACAGTAATTCACTCCAGAGCTAGAGGGACCATTTTAATGTAATTTTTAATATATTATAGTAATACATATGTTAGGAGAAAAAATCTTCCCAGTCTGATAAATGCCATACCCATGGTTGCTGTCAACCAACTAACCTCACTGTCCAGCTGTTAATATTGCTAGGTGAAACAAACTCACAGTAACGGTTCTTCTGGGTACTTACATAAAGCTAATTCTTATTGGAAGAAAATGAAGCACCTGTGACAGTGCAACCAGGGGATGGATCTACCACAGACTTGCTTGATATAAGCATGTCTACCATACACATGCACTTCCTATCAATGCCCACCTCCACATCCCCCCTCCAGACTGGACCAGAGGATTTTGTTGTCAGAAGATGATGGACCTCCTCTAGTCCTTACTGCAGGCTTTTCATTTAGTCTGAGAACATGCATTAAGCCATGGAATTCCTCCCTAGCACTGACTTTGTGAACCTTGGATATGATGAAAAAAATTCATCTTGGACTTCAACCATAGTGGGCTGTATCTCAAATTTGCTGGGAATTATGGATATTTACTTCTCAGATAAGATCACATCATCTTACCTTATTACATCTGCTGTGAATAAACCAGAAGTACTTCCTCTGAAACCGCTCCCAGCAAGACCATCCAAACCAGGGATGGACAATCCGTGGACACTGCCACCACAGCCACTGTGAAAAAGTTTGAGTCAGTCCTTCCACAACCACCTTTGTAAGACTCCCTTAAAGATCAGTCTTGTTCCACGTGCAGTGACTGGGTGGAGACCTGGGCCACACATTTCCAAAGGAGCTACAACCTAAAACAGGCATTCTCCCAAAGTACTTTATGTGAGACAATCAACCAAACCCACCACACTCTGCTTTCCCACATCCTAAGTCCAAATGAAAGGCATTGTGGGAGGCTGCTGGACAGTAAGTGTGCGAAACTGAAGATTAAGATTAGTCAAACTGCCCAGAGAGGTTGTGGAGTCTCCTTCACTGGAGACATTCAAAACCCGCCTGGATGCGTTCCTGTGTGATGGACTCTAGATGACCCTGCTCTGGCAGGGGGGTTGGACTAGATGATCCTTCGAGGTCCCTTCCAACCCTAGAATTCTGTGATTCTGTGATTCTGTGAAACACCTACCAGCCAAGAGGAAGGGGGCCACAGATACCCTGTAGGTTAGCCAGGACTGTGAGGAGCAGCAAAACACCCTGATTTCCCATGAGGCATGAGCTCTTCTTGCTGATGAGATTCCAATCAGTTCACAGCAGCTGGAACTCCACATCAGAGGCATGCACAGCTGGACAGTTTGGCACCAAAATCAGTCTCTCTCAGTGTAAAAGAACAGGCCACCCAGTAGAGCATGACAAGTATACTCAAGCTAAATGTCCTAAGAGGCACTCTCAGAGAGGTGTATATATAAACTAGTGGTCAGCAGAAAAGGTAGCACTTCTGATAGACCTTAATAAAAAAACACCCCGTGGAGAGAAATGTCAATGAATTGACTCAGAGCTACCTACCATCCAAAACTCCCAAAGAGATTATGACAAAAAGAGACTTCTTAGTTAATCAAAGCTAACAACTATGCAAGCTTCTGTCAACCCAGAACCAGACAGTCTTGACCCTGGGTTGAATTCCTCATGTGAAACAAGGACTCAAGGGCAAGTATTTGGTGAAGCTCTAGATATGCCTTCAGCAAACAACACCCAAAGAAAACAGGCAGGAAGTCCTTGAGGTTTGGTATGGGTCATTTGGGGATTAAAACTCATTATAACCATTTATTGCCAACATTTCTTTTTATTTTCTTTATATTATCACAAGGGCTAGGATTGGGGTGGACAAGATAGCCTTAATCACCCAAACCATGTTCCCTGTTAAAAATGGTTCATTAAAAAGATGGGGTACACTCACACAGCACTATACTTCAAGTTTAAGTTAGTTGCCTAAGCTCTCACTGAATTCACTCTGTGAACAGACTGGTTGAAAACCTCATGCAACACATCAGAAAACAGTCTGTAAGAGTATGAGGATTTGCATCTGAAAATGCTCTAACTGTACAGACCAGAATCACCACCAGTCTAGAAAGACAGTTCTGTCTGACATCAAAGCACAGTTGTGTTAGGATTGCACTGCCTGAACAAGGAGTGAAGAATAATTTACAGAGCCGAAGCTATAGATAGACATCTCAGTAGGCAGATTATCTGAGCTGGAATTTCAAGAACCTTTGGTAAACTATTTTTATACATGAATCAAGGCCGATGCCATAAAAAACCCGGTGATCAAAAGAGGTCAAGGCATTGGATTTCACGCTGCATCCTGAGCTGGTGTGTCAGCAGTGATGCTGAGCGCTGATGCGAGCGGTCCCCTCGCCTTGCTGCTGGTGCAGAGGGAAGAGTGCCACCTACTGAGGCTCTGCTTAGCCCTGCAGCTTCTGCCTGTCCTCGCATGTCTCTGTCCCGCTGACCACGTCTGATCCTGCTCTGGCCGTGAGGCATTTCAGACTGCTCCCAGGTACTTTGTGCCTGCCCATCAACAAAGCTTCCTGCTGCGTGGTAATTACTGAAGGGAGTGAGGAGGCATTCAGCCTGGGAAATTAAAAGAGAACACGATTCCCTTTTCACTTACACTGGTATAAAGCTACCAGGAAATCTGAATCAGGCTGAGGATCTTCTGGGAATTACTGTCTGGCAGTAACTGTGATTTGATGAATTTTTTATTTACCTGAACACAGATCCCTTGTATAGTAGGCACAATCATGGATCAGGTTTAGTCAATTAAAACAAACAAACTACAACACATTTCTTAGGACATTCTAGGACTAAGGACACGCAGGCTACAGGAATTAATACCATTAATAGGAAACACGTAACTTTTCAACCATGATTGTGGAGAAGATGAAATTGAACACTAAAGAACAAGGAAGAGGCTCTCTGACTTTTTGTCTGTCTGGTTATCTTCTATGTTCTTTTGTTCTTTCATTTCATCATTTTCATGAAGCCTTTGCCTTTGTGCTGAGAAACAAGTGGCCTCCTTTCACCAGAAAATGTTAATGATTTACTTAGTTCTTGGATTTCTATGCACTCAGTGTGCTGAACATTTCTTCTATATGGACCATCAAATTTGCATGTCTACCTCTACCCAAAGTCCCTTTCAGTTATTCCTAGATGGGCCTTCATCATCACTGTACAATCCTCCTCTGAGTTCCAAATTATCTTCTTTTTCTCTTTTCTTACTTCTAGTGGTGACAGGCTTATGAAGGATAGTACACCACTATCCGCTTCAGTGTCTGTGCAATTCAATTCACCAGTCAATGAGCATTACAAAGAGCCCAGATTCTGCTACGGCCTCACCTGCATATTGATGATGAACACAGGATACTTTACAGCAAGAAAGCACAGTAAACCTTTCTAATAGTAAATGGGGTACTGAAACAGATAATCTGAACAGACTCTGTAGTCTATCAACGGAGGTCTTAAAAAAGAAACTAGACAAACTTTTGTCAGGGTGACACAGGTATAGGTGATTCTGATTTGGTACAGGGGAATAGCCTAGAAGTCCTTCTGAGATCTCTTAGACCATAAGTTGCTCTAGTTCCTCTCTGAGGCTGTGCTAACTGTTTCGATCCAGATTCACAGGCCTAGATGCAAAGTACAATTTGTTAGCTCAAGTTTTAGGAAATTTTCAGTTCAATTTGTGCTCGTTAACCCACAACATTCTCAAGCTCTAATAGCTCATCTGAAAATTTGTATTAGGACATTTTGCAATGCAGAAGTTTCAGGAACTTTTATTTTTGGAGTACTTTGGGTTTGTATCAAGTGATCAGTCATTGCAATATTTAAACCATGCAATGCCAATTTAAAGAAGGTCACAATTATGACATTCGGTTGCTTCAAATAATGAGTGACCTTTCTCCTACTGTGGATTATCATCAGGCCTCATCTAACAGCTAGCAGCTCATCTCAAAATCACTACTTTATCATTCTGTGTTCAGATCTGGAAATCTACCCAACGCCACCTGAATGCTTAGCTACATAGAAACCTTCCGCAAATTTTTCTGAAGTTGTACTTCACCCCATACACCAAGAAATAACAGGAAAGAACTTCTTTTCTGAAGCTTTTAACTGTCTTCCCATATATACATCAGGCAATTATAGCAGAAAGGCTTCCATGTCAGAACTTTCTCCTGCCCAAAACAGGAAAAACTGGCTTCTGTAAAAATGAATGGGAAAATGGAAACACTGGAGAATATCAACCTACTTCCTCACTCTTGCTATGTGTTTTGTTGGAAAGAGCTTTTTGGTTTTCCTTTTTATCCTTTCAGAAATGTCCTTCTGAAAAAAAAAAGAAAACAAACAAAAAAACCCAACCAAACAAAATAAAACCCAACTCTCAACTCACCTTATCTACTCAGATCCGTAACAACAGGCTTAGCTTTGCTATGCTTCCCCTTTGGGACCCTCACCAGCAGTGCATTTACGTGACCCAGGAGTTATTTCTCTATCCTGCAAGTAAGCCTCCAGACCTCAGGGAGACAAACAGGCAGTTCTCTTCTGAGACTAGGGACAGGAGTCCAGAGCTCCATGAAAGCAATGATGAAGGCTGCTGAGGAGCTCAGCTCTCACACTATATCTGAGGCATGGGGTGCAAAAGCCCTGCCCCTCATCTAGTTCCAGGTGTGCTTCATGACTCTGGGTCAATAGGAGACTCTGGTACATACCACTGCCCCATACTCCTTGATTCCCATGGGACACATGCATGTGCTCTGCTATGGATAAAGGAGTAAAACCTGTGTAGCATTGGTCCCTCTCTAAAGGAGCTGAAGCAACAGAGCCCAGAGGACTGGCTGCTAGAACCACACAGCAAGCTACCCATGTATGGAGAGATCCTGTTATAAACCTAAAGTCCATCAAAAACATATACATATAATGTATATGTAAAAAAAGTATATACAGGGTGTTTCCAAAAGGTGGACTCAATTTGAATTGAAAATATAATTACATTGGGTCCATCTTTTTGAAACACCCTGTATATACACATATATATAACTATAAAAAATATGCATTTATCTCTATCTTTTTCTTTCTTTTTTTACTTTTCTTTTTGAGAAAATGAAGGAGTTGCAGAAACTCATAAGAAAAGCCCTGGGAAATGACTGGGTACACCTGAGAGAAAAAAACACAGAGCTGTCTGCAAAAGCTGCTCAAGTCAAGCAGAATCTTGAGCCTTCCCACATGTACCAGCTTCAGCACACATCACTTACACAAAGGGCTGCAGAATCCCATTTTAGTACTGTGAAATACCGTACATCCCAGGACAAGGGGGTGGCAGCTGGGCAAAGGTGCCTCCTCCCAGCAGAAGCACAAGGAAAGTTGTACCTTGAGAGGGATTATCTCTGTTAGAGACAGGAGGCATGATTTGCTGTACTCATTTGCATAAAAAATGCTCTCCCTCTGCATTGTGCCAGCCTCTGTCTCTGATGTGTTATAGATGGAAGTCCCTTCTTCCCCAGCGTGGGAAAGGGGAGAGAGCAGTCTACAAGCTCTCCAGAGTACAAAGAGCCTGGAGGCTTGTATTGTGAGAGACCTTTGCACCACTGCTTAAGTGGGACCAGGGGTCCGACTCTACCCAAGCAACGAAGCACCACACAAGCACTTCAGTGTCCAGGCAGGACACATTTTCAGCTACACACCTCTGGTAAGATTTGAATCTCTCCACTTTCCTCTTGCCACGAACAACTGCTGTAAAAGTCAAAGGCTCCAGCTCAGTCATGTGCACCATCCGACCAACAAGCGAAGCAGCTGAGAGAAACCCACCTGAATAAGAATGACACGAGTCCCAAAAAAGGGGCCAAGATGGTGTAAATGAGTAACAGCTACACCAGAAGTGACTCTGAAAAAATTATACACATAGAACATACTCTTTTTTTTTTTTTTTCACACTGTGGTAAAAAATATACCACAGGGCTAGAAAAGGAGTAAGCAAAAACCTGACAGATAGGTAGACAGATAAGGTATGATTGTACACAGCTTCCTGAAGAAAACTGTGCTCAAGAAATCCCACAAACAAAAATACAACAGGCAGTCTGTGAGAGTCCAGTCCAGCGCACGCCTGCCAATCTCACCCATGGGAGCTGGTGCACCCTATCACCTGTGCTTTTCTGTGGCTGCTACAAAACATAGTAGAAAACTGTACTGTCACTCGATCAAATAAACAGTGTGTTGGATCTAAAAGCAGGGGCCCAGCTACTGGTATAAAACATGAAAACTGAAGAAAAGAGAGATAAATTGTTTTCCTTTTCTACTTCGTTGAGTATAAAGTTAAGTCTATGGCAGTAAGGTTACTTCTTTTTTTTATGTGCATATGCATGGTATAATTTACTGGTATGGCTCCCGACCCCCCCTTGTTACACATTTATAGAGATTCTTATTTTGACAGCTTGCATCCCACATCTACTGACAAAGAGTCAGGACATTTCAGTCTGTCCTTGAAAAGCAATACATTTCTGAGGCTGTGTACTAACGCTGAAATGTAAGTCAGCAATTTTAGTGTCTATGAGTAATAAGATTGCACTATTATGAAATGTGATTGTGTCCCTGCAAACAGTCAGTGTTATCAGAGATAAAACACAAAAAACAGCATGGAAGAGTACTGGTACCTTGCATTGTAGTTTTTGCAAAATAATTCAGTTAAAAGATCTGAAAATTAAAATAACAACAAATGTCATTCTAGAATACTGATTATTTCAATTTACATATGATAAATATTCCTATGAAAGCCAAGTAGCATATGTAGGCTTAATTTGGGACGCATATATTAGCAAATCCATGCCCATGTACTGCTCTCATTTTGTCACTAAGGCTAGACTTAGATGGCAAATCTCACTGAGTGAGCTTGGGAGTTATTTTGAGACAGGGATTGGGCTGGCTCAGAGAAGTGTTCACTCAATATATTCCACTGGGAGTCTCTGCTCGTGGGGTTTTAGTGAAATCACCACCAAGACCAGTGCTCTGCTGCCATTTCTGTCCCTGGTGGAACTGCTGGCTGCCCTTGCAAAGGTGCATCACCTCTATTACCTAACTGCTCGCACAGTCGCTTGCTCTTTCAAAGCTTTTCTTATAACATAAACAGATGTTATCAGTTTGAACTACACAAATAGCCACGTAATGCTGAGCAGTAAAAACAATCAGCTGCAGTCTCCTCCCAATACAGATTGGGACTTCATATACCTTTTGAACTACACCAAATGAACTTTACTCCAAAAGGAGTTGAAAACTTCAATTTTACATTATATGCAAAAAAAAGCACATAAATTACCTTGTCCACATCCATCCAAGAATAACTAATTATTGTTAAATTATTTCTCAAAGACGTTTTATGAATAAGGATAAAGCAGCTCTTTACTTTCTCATACAGGTAACTTGATGAGTTTTTTACAAAAATTATACAAAGTATGTCCCTTGCCTCCAAATAATCCTTATGAAAACTAAATTAAAATAATTAATCTGATGCAAAATACTGTGTAAAAAGGATACTGGTAATGTAATTTAAATCAGTATTTTCATAGATCAAGTGATTTAACTGTAACAGTTCAAGGTAATATTTATTGCTGTATAACTATGTTAGGATTATCATCTTCAGCTGACTTCAACATTTTTGTCAGAAAAAATGGAATTGAGTTAAGAAAAAAAGGTATGTTAAGTATTTTATTTAAGGAATGTTGTGAAATTTGCCAAACAAACTGTTCAATAAATCTTTTCATTCAGTTCTGAAACACACCACAATTTGTTCCTTGATGAATCAGAATGATCTAAAAGATTTTATTTCCTTGGAACTGACACTACCATCTCAAGAGTCTCATCAATCAAGAAGACAGGGGCTTTTCAGTCCATTTGGAATTCAGGATTACTACTGCCAAGAAATAAAACAACTCCTTTGCTATCCAACCATCTGCATGCAGAGTGGTTATGGTGCAAAATGCTGGAGTCTCCTCACTCAAATACTTTGAGCAAAGTTTAAAAGGCACATGGGAAATCAGAATAAATAAGATGATCTCTAAGTGAGCATTTGTACAACCTTTTTCGGCTCTGCGTTTGGGACAACTCCCGTTTTTCTGGTCTGTTCTTGCACTAGTGAAAACAGGGCTTCTAAAACAAAAGAAAGCAAACTCCAAAGAAATCAACCCCTTTTTAATTCAAATCAGATAAATGAAAAAGCAAAATTCCAAGAAGAAGCCGCAATAAAATTAACAGGTAACAATTCTGTCCTCCCTCAAAAAAACATTTCATAATAATACGATAGCATTTCTTGCCATTATACAGAAACACTGTAATGTCAAGTTTCAGTTTAAAATTTCTAAGCATTGTTAAAAGGAATCCACAACTCAAGACGCCATTTCTAAAATGAAAAGGCTGTGGCCTACCAACTGGCCCTGTGACTTCTTTGTGGTAATTTTAGATATAAAAATCAGTAAGAATGTGTAATGAAACAGTTTGTCACTAGCCATTGCTGATAAACACAGTAATTGTATACTATTCACCTACCTTTTCTAATTCAGGGTCTCTTTCTGCCACCATCAGAACTGAACCCCTGAGACAGTCTTAGGCATCAATCCTGCAAATGCTAGTCGGATACTTGATCTGCACACTGAGATGGATTTAGTGTTTGCTGCTTTGGTATACTTACATCTTCTTGATTCACAAAGCCTGATCCTACTTCCACTGAGGTTTCGCTCATCTGCAGAGATGGTCAGACTGAGAATTTAGACCCAGAATTTAGGACTGTTTAGAAGATGTATTAGATGAGATTTTAATCCACTAGTTTTCCTTTCAGAAGTTTTTGAAAGTTTACCCATTCATGTACAAAATATTTATACTGAGCAAAGCTAGAATTTATACTGACCTTCCCCTGTTCTCTGAACTCATCACGGCACCATGATTTCAGAGTAATGGGTAAGCACAGTGTTGTCTGATTCACAGACAGCTTGTGTGGAGGAGCTGACTGATGGTAGGAGGCAATAAAGGCAAAAGGGAAAAAAAGAAGAGGTTATGGTGGGCTCTGATGTTTGCAACCACTCCTTGCTGGGAGCAGACTTTGGCTATAGTGGGGAAGGAAAAGGAGGGAAAAGGAGGGAAAAGAGGAAGCTGTTTGCCCTTCACTCTACCAGTGCATTTTTTGCTAAAGCTAGTACAGGCTGTTCCTGGGACAATGAATTCCTCTAGCACCAAGAAGCCAGTTCATCCTAAAGCAGGGAAGATTCTGTCTTTCAGAAGCACTTGATGTCTCAGAAATGCCTGCAAGTCTAGAGTGCTCCTGGACAAGAAGGGTAATGTCCTCACTGTGTGGGCAGAGCAGGGGAAGAATGGAAAGGCAGCCATCCTGTTCGGAAGCGAGAAAGTCCACCATAATGGGGTATGGGTAGAAGAGAGGGTCACTTTACCTGACTATTTCACCATGCCTCTGTCCCAGCAGGATACTGGTCATATTAATTACTGAAAGCAAGAAGGAAAAATCTGCAAAGATGATGTCTCAGGCTACCTGCCTCTATACTGGAGAGCTAGTTTGCTGACATCATTAGTATCAACTTTAAGGATACACAGGAAAGCAATTCACGTGACTAATGGACCCAGTTTTAAATTTGTTCTTGCAAGAATGGAGACACCTGGCATTAGCACTGTTTACAAGGAAGTATGGTTTGGTAGCAAAACCACAAATTGTGTATAGATTCTGCTCTTGACCATGCTGCAACCAACCAACTATTGAGAAAATCAATGAGGACCTGATTGCTGCAAAGATTTCTGCATCTCTTTCCTGCATAAGTTATGCTAATTTTACAAGCATATTTAGTTGAAGTATAGACAGAAAACTTTGGCTCTAACAAAGCCAAATTACTGTGTCTTCAAGCACATCATCATCTCTTTCAGAAAATGGAGCAGTGAATACTATGTCTCCATCATTCAGGTCTAGGCTTCTATTTAATCTTCTTGCACTTCATGGGTTGTACAAAGTGGCCTAATAACAGAATGGGCAGAGAGTGCTCTGAAGTAAGAAATCTTTGCCCAGAGGTTGCACAAGTCTTCTCAGGGCTTTATCATCAACTTTGTCCATGGGGGGCAAGGTCAGAGTAAAGCATGATCCGCCTAATCTTCACCTAGGGAAACACATCCTACTAGATAATGGATGTAACTGCTGCTGTAAACTGTACCATGAATCAATAAATTTATCCAGTAGTGATAGTGCGTGAAACTTGTTTCCTAGCCAGGTTATAAGCACCTATCTTCCAATATCGGATGTAAAATGAAGACTCTGCTTACATATGTCATGGAGAAATGAAGGATCTGGTCAGTTAGCAATGCGGGATGCCTGTTAATCAGAGATGTGCTGAACACACTGCAACACACCTGAAGTCTTAAAGAGACAACTCAGGGCCTCCTGAGGTAATATAAGCCAACAGGGAAATACCAGTGAAATACCTAAAAGGAATTCCAGCCACTCCAGCCAGTAAGTCAGATTCACTGGGGGCCATGCTTAAACCCCTCTATGCAAACAAACGCAGCATAGGGAATAAACAGGAGGAGTTAGAGACATTCACAGAAAACCTTATAGCAGCCTTCCAGTACCTGAAGGGAGCCTACAGGAAAGCTGGAGAGGGACTTTTTACAAGGGCAGGTAGTGGTAGGTCAAAGGGAAATGTGTTCACACTGAAAGAGGGTAGATTTAGACTGGATATTAGGAAGAAATTCTTTCATGTGAGGGTGGTGAGACACTGGCACAGGTTGCCCAGGGGGGTTGTGGCCACCCCCTCCCTGGCAGTGTTCAAGGCCAGGTTGGATGGGGCTTTGAGCAACCTGGTCTGGTGGGAGGTGTCCCTGCCCATGTCAGGGGGGTTGGAACTGAATGACCTTTAACGTCCTTTCCAACCGAAATAATTCTATGACTCTATGATTCTATGATCAGCCTAAGGTTTGTAAATATTTTAAGATCCTCAAAGACTGCTTAGTAGACCCGAAAGACTGCTTAGTAGACATATAAACTGTTATTAGTTGCCACATTATAACTTCTTTCTGCACTGGACGTTGGCAGCTCTCTGATAAAAGGCTTGTCACACACGCTCACTAATGGAATGGTCTCTGATCCCTGCTGGTCCAGAGGCAGCAATATTGAACAAGCAGTGCATGAGAAACACAATGATTCTGATTTTCCTTCTGCTGTTTTTACTTTTGAATGTCTCTGGCCTCAAACAATGTCAGAGGGTCAGACAAACATCACACTGCCTACAGAGAGATAATGGCTACTATAGTCATAGATAATGGTATTATTAGTTTTACATTTCTAAACAATGTCAGAAGATACCAAACATCTCTTGAACCTATAACCTAAACTCTTAAACACTGTTTATAGCATCAACTAGAATTTCTCAGAAAAAAAAAGGAAGAATATCTTCTTAAAAGAATCACACTTTTCAGTCATGTGGGTTACAAGGCAGCACTTTGCTTCCCATTTTCTGAATCAAGTGGCTTAGCACAGATAAACTGTACTCCCACAAACAGTTTAAGCCATCAGAAGCTGCCACTAATGCTGAAAGAAGCAATTCACCTTGTCTCATCTGCAGTCACTCTGACCCTCTCTTGCACCAGCCTACATATTAATGTTGCTGAGCAGTGAACCAGAGAATCCAGGTTAAAACAAGCCTAAAACCTACAAAATTATTAATTTTAGCCCTGACAGTTTAATGTACTCAAGCTATTTGTGGAATTAAAGCATGAGAAATAAAAACTGTGCTCATTAAGCATACTTAAAAAGAAAACGTAAAAGCAGACTTACCACAGATAAAGGAAAAAGCCCACCTTGTTACCAATACATGAAGTCTTTACTAATTCACAGAGTGCTTACTGCAGAGGATATTGTGTTATCTGCAAGAGTTAGAGGGTGTTTACTGATGGGGTTTTTACAGCACCTGGTATTAGATTCATAACAGACTGTCAGGGTCTCAGTTTTCTCTGCTCAGTGCATGGAGAGGCAGGCACTGACCATCAAATGCCAGATCGTAACCTAAGTGCCATGGGAGGGATTTAGCTCACCTACCTCTAAGCACCTATGCCTCAGCCAGTCACTTTTTCAAATAACCAATGAACATCACCACTTTGGGGGCACAAAGCACTTCAACCAGGTGACCTAGATTCAGACTACTTCAGGGTGAGATGGATCTTGCTGTAGAAGTGCTTTTTTCTCTCCATTAATGGGATCTCTATGATGTAGACATGGACTTAAAAATGCCAGCATTTGTCAGGTAAAACTTTGCTGTTTGTCTCACAGGCACCTGACTTCCCTACCACATATTTCCTTTAGTACCTCAAAGTGTTGCAGTGAAGCACGTTTTTGGGGGCAAGGAAGGAAGGGACACATGACATGACACATCATTGCCCTAAAAACATGATTTTCCACTATTATTCTATCAAAATGTTTTAACAAGTGTGAGTCATCTTTTAAATGCACATAAACAGAATACCTGCTGTGACATGTTTGCCAAAGAAACCTTTGTTGCACCTTTTAAGCTGTCAGCCTAGTTGGTATCCATGAAAGTGTGCAGCTAATATCACTGCCTTGTATTGAGAATTGGACAACTGTGTCCTGCATCATTCTCTGCAAATTATTCCTGAATTACAACATCCCTGCTATTTCAAACATTGGCCTTCTCCACTATATTTGCTAATCTCAGTAAGTTGTGGAGTATTTAGTTCTCTAAACGCCTGGGTATGTGAGTTCCTGGGGAGTGGAGACAGATAAGCTCTTTTTGACCTCCTGACTCATAAAAAATTGGAGGAGAAGAAAAACTAGCTCATCAAAATACAATGAATCTGATTTATCTCTGTGTTACTCCCAAGTTATGTATTATACCATTTGGATCATGGGAGTTAAACAGATGCAACCTGGGTGTGACACAGAAGGAATGAGGCCCTTTGTCATTTGGATCTATCCCCTTTACTGTAATAAAAGTAACTTTGGCATGCCCTCTTTAAAAAATATGGAAAAGTTTGTATCTTAAGGAATAAGTGGTGAAAATTCAGATATTGGAGGGACATGACAGACTTGAGCAGACTGAAGGCCTGGAGCTAGGCATGGCATTATTTATATTTGCCTGAAATATAGCACATACACCAAAAGCAGCCCTTTAAAGGCAATAAAATTACCTACTCTCCTGAATGAAATTTGCAAACACACAGTTTCAACATCTATCCCTAAATTAAAGCACTGGCCAATACAAAAAACAACCCATTGATTTCAAAAGAAGTTCTGTGCCTCCAGTAGGTTTCTAGACTAGGTGGTGCCCTAAGCAACACCAGCACTTTCTGCATTATGCTGTTACTACAGTATTAAAAAAATGTTTGGTATGTGGACAATATTGATGAAGATTTGCAGAACTGCTATTTATTATACTAGTATTTCCTGAATTTCATCAAAAAGAGAAACATTGACTTCAGAAAAGAAAAACAAACTCAATTTCTCTGAGTTCTCCCACACAATTCTACCAAACAAACAAACACTTCTACCAAACAAAACAACAGTATTACTGCGACATCACTTCAAAAATATTTACATAGTATTAGTGAAAAGGCAGTTAAGCAACAATACTTGGACATGCCTGAACATTTGGCTGAGGTAAAAAAACAAATAAAATTGGCAAATAACTTTTTACTGAATTCTACCATCTATTCCAATTAGAACAAGAGATGAATCAGAACAAATGTTTGTGCTTTTGCAGAAATAGAAAACAGCAAACTTATTTCCTAGGGAAAGGAGATAGCTAGTGGGAAGACAATGTTTTCAACTAATGAGTAAGTGGAGACCACCTTCAAATTTCCATTTGAGTGAACAGGAGTAGTCTCATTTAATGAAATACAGAATTTGTATGGTGGCATGCATATAATTCTTTCATAGATGAACAGTATGACAGCTTTAAAGACTTTTAATATAACAGATTTTGCTTCAATCAAAATTGCATAGATAGCTTGAGATATGCACCTGATCGGGAGAAAGAACTGCTGAGCTGATGACTTAATGTGTAATTATTGCTAAAATCTATTGGCTTTGGGATTGGAGGAATGAATGCCAATATTTGAAAATGCCTTTGAAGTTATTTATGAAAGAGATGCTAGTAGGACTGATACACATGGCAAAAAATTACCAGAAAGTATGTTTAAGAACAGAATACACACAGAGATAGTAATACAAGCTAACAGGGAAGTGTAAGTGTGGCTCTTGGAGACCAAGTTCCCTGAATGACCATGCAGATACGGATGATTTGGCTGATATGATGTACTTCCATTCCAAAAACCTTCTGATGAAGTTATCTATCACATTTAAACTATGTTGTAAAGGAGAAAAACCAAAAAAGACATCAAGAAATAAAAATGCCTTTTCAATGCTAACTAAAAGTGGAAAAGAAAAAAGGTTAGGAATAATTGGTTGCTTTCTTTTACAGTATATGGATGTTATCTGACAGTCTCACAGATGCATGTTCAATATACTCATAAATTATCTGGAAAATGGAAGAACAGAAAGGGACAAAGTTTTATGATTATATTAAATTACAGAGGTTAATAAAATCAAAAGCTGACTGCCAATTGCTGCAAAAGGACCTCATGATGCTAAATGAGCATAAGATAAACAGGCAGATAAAATTCAATAACAATAAATAGTTAGACACACTGAAAAAACCCCCACCTTATTCTCAGGTATGCATTACTTCCTACAAGATTCTTCAGATTCAGTTTTTTACAGTACAAGAATTACAGCCAAATTAATAATCCAGTAGCAAATTTACAACAATGTAAAATGTATGTGCTTTTTCACATACTCCACACTTAAACTTTGGAACTCATTACTACCAGAACAAATGAATACAAAAGACACAACTAGTGGAAAAAAGACCCTTGGGGCTATTAATTACAAAACTGCAATACTGCGTTTTAAATGTCTGTATGATAAATACCTCAAAGGAAGTTGAAATAGAATACTATCTGCTTACCCTGTTCTTACATTTCTTTCCAGTGCCAAAGAAGTACCTTTGATTCAATCCAGCGCAGCCATTTTTACATTGTGTGATGATCATGGACACTGCTGGCATCCAAGTAACTTACAACTGAGAGGCAAAACCATCTGCATTTTGGAACCAAGACACTGATCCTAAAATAGCTTACTTTTACATGCATAAATACAACAACATTTGGCTATTGAAGAAGTGAATCAAAGTCTTTTGGGGAAACACTACAACTACAGCATCACCTTGTAAAAAAAGAAACAAAATAAATATTGCTATTATTAATTAGAAATAGGGCTTAACTAAACCTCCAGAGCTAAACACTTCTGCTTATAGAGAATGCAGGGTGGGAGCCACTCTGAATTGGGTCTTACCAACGCCCAAATTAAAATTCCTAAGAGACTAATTCTAAATAAGCAATGAATAAAAAGACTCAGTAGTTGATGTGATGTCTGGAATCCATCACATCTAACCTCCAGATGAGATTAATTACTCTTTATAAATGCCTGTTTCTTTCCATTGCCTATAAAGGCAGTTCAAGTGACTTGTTCAGATATAGAATTCTTCACTAGAGTTGTCTAAATTCAGACTAGATTAATCCCACAGCCCTGGAGTCTCACTGAAAACTGACTTAACTTTTATCTGTATCTCTTTTGCAAACCAAACTCCTCTGTGCAGTGCAATATTTGCAGAACAAAATACTTTGAAGAAATGCAAGGACAATTTTAATAGTAAATAGTAAATTTTGAGGTTACTGAACCTCAGCATCAGGGAATGTTGTAAATATGCTGTAGCTACATACACCGGTTTTAGGTCGTGCTCCAGTTGATCCTGGGTAAGGTAAACAGTCTAGATCCTGGTAGTCCTCTCTTCTACTTTTCCAAGGTTCTTTTCCTTGATGATCTCCATAAAAGCCTGTCTCCACCTGAACAGGGCACTGTAAGAGAAATTTAAAAACTCTGTAAATAAAGGCAAGTCATAAACACTTTTAATGTGAACTGCAAGATAAAAACATCGGAATTTTATCTTTTAAAAGCTTTTTCTGTGATGTAAAGTAAACATTTGGCCTCAATCTTTTTTCTTAAAAACACCTGCTGCATCATTTTTGCATTTTGCTAGACATCCAGATTTTGTTAGACATCCAGATATTATGTGAAACGATTTCCTTAACAGTCAGTACACACAACTGGAGAACTAATAAATAGTAGTACACCTTCCTAAATATCAAGGCACTGAATCACTTCTACTTTAGAAAGAGAAATGGTTTTATTCAAATTATTTAAAACTATCTTCTCGCTTTATTTCAGGTTCTTTCTTCTAACTTAATCAGAGACCCGGGAAACTCCCATTTTTCAAATAAAAGACACTGAACTTTCCAAATTCACTTTTCCTTGTCCCCCAAACCTGGGGAGATCTCACTCCCACACCATTTTAAAAAGTGCATATCCTAACTCTAGGCTTGCACGCACCCCATGCTGAATTCAGTACCAGGGAGAGACTGACTGCACAACGTTGCCCCACATATCGTGGTTTGCCTCAAAAGAATGACAAGGTGTGCCAGCAATCCAGCAGGATCCGTGTTGGGAACAATCAGGGAACCAAGATCATGGGCGCATCACAGAGCAGTCCCAAGCCGTTGGGTACTATCAATCAAAATCAGCTGATTTTCTGGCTGCTCCCCTTCACAAGAGGACAAATTTGCTGCTAGTATTTAACAGCAACTGCCCAATTCCCAGTTAGTATATTTTTACGGCTGTAAAATGAGGAGGCTTTTCAAAGCTGACAAAAGAATCAGTACGAGGCCCAAAAGAGTCTGAAGATAATATACTACTGCAAAAGAGTGAAGAGAATGTGTAAGTTAAAGACAAAATTTTGTTCAAGGAAAGGCATATCTCTAACATAAGACGGGTTAATTATAATCAAACACGATTTCTGTGTCACTATCCATGAATGATAAAGGACTAAAACTGAAAAATGTGAGTCTCATTCTTCAGATCTGCTCTTTTTCTGTGCTGAAACTGAGTACGAGACATCAAATGGCAATGAAGCAGATACATTAAACAACTGTGAAACATGCTGTTTACAGCAAGAGCGTTTTATCTCTGCTATCTCATTTACAAAGTACCTCCTTCTATATTGCTAAGAAGGACTTTTTCATAGGAAAGGTGCAGGTTTTAGAGAAGCAGCATTATTAATTGCAGTTTTCCAAAGCTAGCGGTTAGTACATTCAGATGGCCCAGCTTTTTGTACTGATAGCATATATTCATAGCACTGGTGAGAGAATATTTCAGAAAATAAATTTGATGCCAGCTAACTTCTTTTAATACCTTTTCTGGATCAGATACAGAGTCATCCTGCCACTGCTACTGCCCAGTGCTATTTCCCAATAAAAAAACTGAACAGCAGTAACATGCAGTTTATATAGACACAGAGACCCACTAAGGGAAGTTAAATCACTTAGCGTTTTTCTAAAAGTTATTATATTTTGGAAAATACCTTAAATTTGTTCACCAAAATACTGCAAGAACTCCTATTCATACCCAGTAAGTCCCACACATTTATTCACCCAGCCTAGCAAATATTTAGACTTCTTCCTGTAAATTTTTTGTCCAACGGAGTGCTATTAATGACAGATATCTTAACAACAGGAAAATTTAAAGAATAATAAAATATCAAAGAGTTACTTCCATGAATAGATGAAAAAACCCTTCAGTAGAAAATTGTCTGGCTCAACCCAGTGATTAAATTACAGAATGTATTCCTGAGACACAGAGTATTTATTTTGTATGGCAGATGCTATCATCTGTTAAAAATTGCCCACACCCGCAAGAGACCAATTTTCAGAGCAGCTCCACCAAACATGGTGTCACTCATAAAGCAGCCACCTACTTCAGAGACCTTGGGTCTACAAGTTGGCCTTGCATCTGTGAACACTTCACCCAAAATCCTTTTCAACCATAATTTCTTGCATCAGTTCCTAGTTTCTACAATCAAAATAGGATAAAAACATATGAAGAACCCATAAGTTGTTCATCATTTTAAAGAAGCCAAATTTACATAGTAAATAGTTTCAAGTTTCATTATGAGTAACAAGAATAAAATATTTGATATGTGTGAACAAATTACAAGCTATTAATAAGAAATATGGACCAAATGGGATTGATAGAAGATAAATTACTCATACAACTTGTACAAAAAAGAGTTTGTTTTTTCCACTGCAACAGTCATTCTGAGATTTTCAAGATCTGTTTCTTCACAGTAAATGAATGGAGAGATTCAGGACTTCTTTGACTATATGGAAAGACTAAGGTCTATGATTCTATGATTCTATAGTCGTGGTCACTCTGTTACTAACACTGCAGAATATGAACATGCATACTGCAAAGCACAACAGTGAGGATGCAAGATCCTGAACTTCCGACCTTGAGGGACATGAACATTTACAGCAATCCACACAGGCACTTACTTAAAAGAATTTACTTTTACAAAACTAAGCAGCATTGAAACAACAGTGATGGCAAAAACATTCAAACGAGCTCACCTTTCAAGAGTTTCAAGCCAGCACTAACATTCAGAGCTGGAAATCCAAACAACTCTATCTTAAGGACTGACTTAAATCGTAGCCTTAAGCAGAGAACAAGTACTCCCACTTCTCACACTGTTCACTCTCCAGTTACTTGCTTCTATAACAAACCTTGCTTATTCAAAAATTACTAAAATAATAACATTGCTCCTTAACCCCATTTGCCCTCAAAATAAAAGCCTGGGAAACTGCGTGTCATCAACTGATGACACCTGCCATCATGAAATATTCTTAACTAGTGGAATGCAGCTCTAAAACAAATATTCAGATAAAAAAATAAATTGGCTCTTAATGAAGATACATAGTGTCTCTCTTGCTGTTATGTCTTTACATAAATGTAACGAGTGTAAATAGGCTAACATGGGAACTTTAACAATATTCTATCCTGAAAAACTATCAAATGCAATCATCCAGATTCAAATTCCCCTCTAAAAAGGTGTTTAATGTTTTAAGCTGTACTGGCAGAAAATGTACAAGTTTCATTTTATGACATTTCTGTTTATTTGCCCATTAGTTGTCTAAGCAGCTTAGGAGATTTTGTTATTATTACTGTAACTTACTTCATTCTCCTCAGTCTATCCAGAAATACAACCAGATCTGAAAACCATGGCTTGATGAGCATCTGATAGCTAAACCTTAGGAAACATATCATATGACACACACATTCTTACCCGTTGCTTGTGCCTCTTGGTAGAAGGAGTACCGGAGGGGGAAGAGCCAGCACTCAGAGCTTCTTCAATATCTAAGTTCAACTGTTCCAGCTTCTTCATAAGACATGACATGGAGTCTGACCACTCAGATCCTTTTTCTGCCTGAGTCTAGAAAGAAATCAAACATACATGAAGTTTTAAAACATTCAAGCCTTTTGTGACTTAAGGACTCTCATTTTTCTGGCTAGCCCTCAAGAAAAAAGGCTGACCAGCTCTTTCCCTGTCTTTGGACTACTTTCTCCATTTAGAAAACTTCAATTATCACTCCAGTGCTGATGACAAATATTCATAGCTGCTCCTCATAACCCAAATGATCACACTCTATCTCTGTATATCTGAATGGTTTTCTAACACTTCATCTTGGGTGAACCATTGCCAGCCCACACTAAGCACAAACCAGACCAAAACCAAAATAACTTTAATGTCTCCTCCTTAAGCTGTTTCTATTTTAGCAACTCTCCACCAATTGCTTAGTGTCAATATGGATGAGGACATTTAAGGTCATCATGTGCACTGTATTTTATTCCTTACTATAATTCCAGGCTTCTTCAAGTCTTGCAACTTTCTTCTGACCATCCATTATGAGAATCTGCCTGCATGGCCAAGATACTTTAAAGGTATCAAACATTTTCTGTTTTCATGAGTGCGTTTTCCTCTTTTATCTAAACTGCTCTACTGCATGATGAACACTAATCCATTGTAGTGCAACTGCCAAAAATACTTTTCTTGTTCTTTAGTTTCCTCCAAGTCCTTCCCAGTGACTCCCCTTAAGCATCCTTCCATGTCAATCCCTGTGCATACTGCCACACTAGGGCTCATTTTCCTCATTTAAATCACTTTTAAAGATCCACAAGAAAAATACTTCAGTCACACTGACCTCCCTGTCATCATGTGCAGCTACTGCTCCCCAGATTAGTCTCTGAACTGGAGCTACTTCAGGTTTTTTACCTTTCTTACTTTCATAAACAATACATCTTTTTGCACAGATGATCATTTCATAGCAAACAATTCCAACAGACTGAGCATACAAACTGTAATACTACATTGCCATCCTACCAAAATCCTAGGAGCACCATATACCAACACTCCACGATACCCAGGGGAGCTAGATAAATATTGTTATTATTCTTACCTGACAAATCTTTATGGTGAGTTGTTTCCTTATGAGGGTTTTTCAGGCGGGACAAAGAGTTAATTGTAATTTGCTTGCTATTGTAGAAAAAAACTTTACAAATAGAATCCAGGAGTCTCACTCCAGGATTATACTGACATATACAGAGTGTTTCAAAAAGATGGACCCAATTTCAGTGACAAGATGCTTTGAAATTGGGTCCATCCTTTCGAAACACCCTGTATTATTACTAATGGAATTGCTCATCTCTACCACAGTAACTAAGGCCCCAGATCATCAGGCATACGGTCCCATATTACTAACAGACGCATGTTCCCTTCAGAGGACCTAGTATTATCTTTGTAGGGATTGTTTTGAAACACAGAAAATTAAATATCCAATCTTTTGTTTTCCAAATCCTTATTTGGAATTTCCCAAATTTTTATAACATCCAAGCATTTTTCCTGAAATGCTGTTAAAAGTGCTAAACTGTATTTTAACTCTGTAGCTATTAAAATTATTTAAACAGATACTTTGACTGCTTCCCATTGTCTTCCCAACCATTTTAAAATAAAGCATAGGATGTCTCACAGCAAGTGAGTATCAAAAGACTCTCCTCATGTTGAATCCATTCTGAGTGAGATGATGTTACACAGGAAATGTGTATGTTGATACATGTCTACAACATCCATTTGTAAACAAATTAAAGATTGTACATTTTCCTGTAGTTATGCTTCTTCATGTACTGATCTTTCCAATACTAAAGAATGCTCAAAAAACTCAACAAGGACAAAACATGCAAGACAACCAAAACTCCAGCAACGATGAATGTAGAAAGTCTGTCAAAATCTAATATGGAGGTTCTATTTCTCAACATATTTAAATTGTAATTTAAGAAAAATGAGCTATAAGAATGTGCTTCTTACTTATCAGTGGTAAACAATTCTGAGGCAAAAATTACCCAGAGAAATGAGTAAAATGTGTTTGATTTCCATGTGCTATGCAAAAATTGTACTTGCCAGACAACAAACATTGAAGATTACATTAGAAATTTGGATTTTTGAGTTTGATAAAAAGTAGAAGCAGTTTACAGAAGTGCAAACAGTCTGTTTTCTGTTCCATGACAGAAAAGAGTATTTCTGGGGCTGGAGAGATGTCCGTAATTTAGCCTTTTTCCATAGAAAATACAATGATGAAAATTCATGAAGACTTTAAGAAAAGCTTTAAAATATTTCTAAAACACTCCAAGTGCACAAAACAATACATATGACACTGTTACAATAAAAAATACAGCTCCATTCATAGGGAAACACACTTTGCCTCCATCTCAACAAATATTTACCTACTGTAACGATACTTCCAGCATTCACTAACACTCTGCAATGCATCTGTATGAGCCAACCACCCTTATTTTTATATATTTCTTGGTTTACCGTAGCAGAACTCAAACCACAATAATTTCTTAAAAATACAAGTCCTAAGGAGTTTTCCCAAACTATAACTCTCCCAGCTTTCTCAATTCAGTTCTGTCTTTTTTAGTCCAGTAAGACTCTATATTGTGTCTATTAAAGGGATACGGAAAAAGATGAGTTTGCATTATCCTTCAAGATAAAGCCGAATGGGCCTAGTTAACAAATACCATTCATTAACTGGAAATTTGGCACAAAAGCACCATTTGGAACAAATGCTGATTGCCTATGTATTTCAAAGGTTGCCTGAAATTCCCGCTGAACAGCACAAACATGATGCTACTTACATTCAAAAATATACAGCCTGCACAGTAGGACTTCTAACCAGTGAATAAATTTTGCCTAATCCATTCACAAGGAACATAGCTGCCCAGTGTTCAGCCCTAGTAACTAGGCTGGGCACTATCAAAGTGCTCAGAAGAGCTGAGTATCAGTGTATTCTGCCCATAGCAACTGCAGACACAGCAGGGTCAGAGCATCTTTGGAAGCTTTTGTGCCTTGCCCTTCAGGAGGAAAAAAATTCTCACTCTAAATTATCTAAGAATCATGGTTTGCTTTATTCAGTGTTTTTCCCCTATAAAGTGTACGGGGAGGACTGTCAAGGTCTCTTTTCTTTGTTGGAGCCATAGTCATTTAGCAATGCATAGGAATGCATTTACCTTTTGAAGAGCCTGAAAAGCTTAGAGACAGAAGTGCATTACAGGAACAGTTTTTGTATGTTACCTTGGAATATAGAATCATAGAATAATTTAGGCTGGAAAAGACCTGTAAGATCATTGAGTCCAACCACTAGCCTAACATTACCAAGTGCACTACTAAATCATGTCCCAGAGCACACGTGTACACGTCTTTTAAATATTTTCAGGGATGTTGACTCAACCACTTCCCTGGGCAGTCTGTTCCAGTGCTTGACAACTCTTCTCATGAATAAATTTTTCTTCATATCCAATCTAAGCCTCCCCTGTTGCAACCTGAGGCTACTTCCTGTCATCCTATCCTAGACAGATGAGCAGTAGTAGAAAGTGAGACCAGAGAATCCCTTGTGGAGCAACCTTTTCTATGAAGATCATGTCATACAGTAGGCAGAGAAAGACATATTGGCCTTGAAAATGAACTCCTTTGCCATGAGTTTCTCAAGTCCCACATACTCAGGTTAGACAAAAAAAAAGAATAAAAATATCATAAAAAGTATCATCCTCTGTGCTAAATATAAAACTCAGTGGTATGCACTTCCTTAAATTTAAAGTAGTTACAAATGCAGCTATTATGCTTCAGATAGTTATTGCAGATGAAGAGTTAATCCAGCTGTTTATTTATTAAGATACATTTAGCAGTCAGCGAAACAAAAAATTTGGTTGTAGGTTGCTACCACAACTTGTTTTAGAACAGCAAGCTTAATGTTTTTGTTACATCTACATATTCATAATCAGATTCTGTGTTCACTTACGCAGCTGAAATTTCATTACTACCAATAACAAATCACAGAGGTAAAACAGGGTGCAAGATTATGGTCCATCACCTAAACAATTACTTGTTCTTTCCTTTGATTGAGAAGTAAATACATTCCAGACATTCAGCTAATTATGTCTTTTGGACCAAAGGCTTCTGCACCCTGTTTTTCAGCTTTCAAGTGTTCTTCACTAATCTTATTCAGCAAAAATATCTGTGATAAAAGGCATATTTGTTTCAATGTTTTGCCCATGAAACTTATTGCAATAGGCATAATAGCTGCCAGCAAATCTAAATTTAAACTGAATGAATGTGGCAGAAATGAACAAGTCCATATGGAACACTCAGAGGTCAGGGTTAACCTCACTGCCAGACCTCATCCTATACTGGAAGCAGAAAGGCTTCCAAGTGAAGGGTTATGAGAAAATTACACAACTCTAAATTTATCTGATAACTTGCGGCTTTCACTTCAGAAACCTTCAATAGGTCCAATTGTTCTGACAATTAATGTATTGTACAACTTTGTGTGATAAATTACTAACCTCCAAATACCCTAATATTAAATTGGTTTAGATAAAATTCTCTCTGATGTACAGCCTAGATCTGCAAAGAATAATTTTGTGGAAGTATTTCAGAGACCAAATATCTTATTTTGCTCTTGCTGCACTGATGGGGCTCCTCCGTTCTCAAAAGAAGCTCTGTGTAAAAGAAGGTCTCTCAGTCACTGGTGGCTTTGCCTACAGGGGCTGGGGGAGGAAGCCAGATTGGTTCCTTATACAAAATCCTTCCAAGGAAAAGTATTTAGAATACAAAGGACTCTTTTATTCTCAAAATAGATTTATGTGTGCCTTCTATATTGAAGATAAAACATTTCAAAGGGAATTTCCCCTCATATCCCATCATAGCATTGCTTAAATATTGACAGAGCTTTTAGATGGACAACTAACTTGTGGTACCTGTGTCCTGGAAAGCAGGTAAGATAAACTCTGCAGTTAGCAAACTTTCCACTTCTAAGAACTGTACTGCTATCCACCTGAAATGATCAAGGAAATTCTCTTCAATCTCTCAAGTCAGCAGGCAAAGCCACGCGCATAGCTAGGTTGCTGGAAAAGGGAAAGTTCTTCAGGGATGTTGCATAAAATCATCCCCAAAACATGGAAACCATTCACCTAACATGGGCTATTAGGATCTCAGCAGCTTTCCCAAAGAAAAGGAATTATGAAATTTAAGAAAAGAGAAATAGTAATATGAAGATAGTGCTAATTTAAAGGAAACACCTTTTCCAGCATGAATACTTTCCACCCAAATCTATGATATTTACACTTCTTAAAGATGTCTCTGTATGGAGCTCCATTTTTCGTTTCTGTTCAGTCCTGTACTTTGTGCTTTCCTGCCTGAGGGTACGCTGCCCCAAGCTACTGATTTCTTCAAGCAGGTTTTCAGAAGTGACACAAGCCATAGTGCATGAATCTGAGAAAACCTTCTAAGTGTTTGATGCTCCAGAGCAAATTAAACTGATTTTTAAAGACATGTAAGGTTGTTTCCGGCTTTTTGCCATTTCCACTTACAGTGTCACCTCATAACTGACTTCATCTTCTTTCACTAAGCTTAACCGTGCATTTCTATAACACATGGCTGCATTTTAGTAAACCACTAGCTATGCTTTTAAAGATGAATACAGTACAATATAGAAAAAAACCCATAGAAATTATAACTTCAAGACATAGAACAATAAGGATATACACTTGGCATTTTTTTATGATTAAAAAGTGCACAACATGGGAGAAAAGGGAAACCAAAGAGGTGGTACTATGAGAAATAATGCAACACAACCCTTACCTCATTTCATGTATTTGACTATTTGGCTTTTTAAAGGCAAACTCATACCAGCTCAGAAACAGACTCAATGGCTTCTTGTAACAGCTTTTAATCTCTCAGCCAGTGAATTGATAAATTTGGCTTTTAATTTGCAATCAACACATTGATTTGCACAATGATAATGTCCATTGTGTAAAAGAAAATAAAATCCTGGATTCCTGTCTCTTTTTCAAGGGTTTCTGCATCATCTAAGGACTATTGCTTTAAGCTAGGCAGGACAGCAGCCCTGGTACCGAGTCTTCCAAACATTAGTTTGTGGAAATATTTCACAGATGATGAAACCTGAGCTAATTTCTGGGACTGAAGACCACAGGCTGTACCAGTGAAGTGCTTCACCCAAGACAAGAGAGAGAAATTGAAAGGGAGAAAGAAAGGAATTTAGTTAAATAAAAGGTGTGGGGCAAAACACTTTGGAAAGCAAGTGCACACTCCTGCAGAAGTTTTAAAGTGCAGTAGCCCATTGTCCCAGACAGCCTAGTATGAAAACTCTGTTGCAGGTTTTTGTTTCTAGCCCAAGTGACTAGTTTTGTATTAGACTTACTTAAAAAATTACAACCTTAAATGACATGTAGTTGGTTTTAACACCAAATTGTAATTTGGGTTTGTTCCAGTGATTTAAAAACCCCTTTTTTATGTTCCCAGTTCACCATGCCTACAGTAATTATCCACCTTCTAACAAATTATGATGTCAGGCAACACCAAATTTCACAAACAGGCTGCTGACAAGCCTGTGCTGCCGACACATGCTACAGAACTGGCACCCAAATGGCCAGGCAAGCTGTCTTAATTGACATCTGCTCCTATTTCAGCACATGAATTATCCTCTTGGGCTATCCCATCTTCAGCTGCTTCAGAGTGGATGCCAGCTCATAATTATCTATTCTACCATTTCCTCCACCTTGTGAGGTGGAGGAAGAGAACTGCACCTCTTGTATCCCAAACACCTGCTCTAAGCAGTAGTCAAATTTCTGATGCCATCCATTTGCATTCAGCTTGGCACCATCTGCAGCAGTGGTTATATCTGCACATCACAATTGTCATGAATGTCAAAACACTTTAGACACATATGTATTAAGACACATTTAACTTCCACTGCACCAAAAATCACTAACTTCAAAATACAGTAACGCTTACCATGATTACACTGAAAAATGTAACCTGTGTCTGTTTACAGAAGGGCATTTTCCCGCAGTGTTTGACTGGTTGTTGAATGGTGTGTTTCAGACTGGGTTTCACAAAAGTTGAGGGGTCGCATGGCACTAAATCCACAAAAAAGTTACGTAACTTACAGCTCCTCCCCAGTGTATCTAGTTGCACCTAGAAAGTATCTTTTGAGATTGGAATAGAACTTAATCTGTTTTCTTAGTATCATTTTAATACTGCATACAAGTGGTTGTGCAAGAAGTTCCTCTCTCCTGCTTGCCAAAGAAGACAGAAGCATGAAAATCTACTTTACTAGTTATGGCACCTACCATGAGTTTTGCAAGTTTTGTCGAGCAACTATGCTCTATAAAATATACAAGCACTTTGGTAAGACTGGAGTACTGGTCTTCCTAATCCTACAAACAGGACTTCATCCCCACTCTATGCATTTGAATTGCTTCCATCACACACAGTTCCTCGTATTTGTAAAAAAAAAAATCCTACTTTTGTACAGACAAAGATACAAGAGGAGAACCTATGCCCATAAAAACTTACCATAAGAAATTCTTTTGGAAGGTAGAAAACATAGACTAGTGTCCTTGAAACAACTGAGAAAGCTGAATCTTTCTCTTTTGGGGAAGATGAAACACTACACTATGGAAAATGGTAATACAGCACTTTTTTCCTTTACAAAGAAAGCAGCAGCCACCATTGCATTCTGTGGAAACCTTCATTCTCAGGATATACATCTAAGCTCTATGTCCACCAAAGTGACTCAAAATGATCAGCCCACCTATGTGCTGCCTCCCAGTCAAGGTTAGCCTCAAGATAAGCATCAATCTTTCAGTCTTAGAATGATTTGTACAATTTTGACAGGAAAAAAAGCAAGTAGGTGATATTAAGAAAACAGCCCAGAAAATAACAAAAAACCCTACTTTATCAGTGCTTGGCTAGCCTAACAGCCCGTCTCAGATAGTGGTCAGTAGCTGATGCCTAAAGAAAGGGTGTAAGAACTGGGCAATAATAATCAGGTATTTCACACAGGACACTCTCCCAGTTTTCAGTACCATAAGCTGCAAGTTGTATCACAACAGTGGCCATTAAGCAGCAAGCTGAACAGGACTTTCATGTCAAGCAACCAAACACCATCTGTGTTCTAGATTATTCCAGATTTGATCCAAACGTTAAAAATTCAATGCAGTTCTGATGAATTCTCAGATCATAGCCAACAAAAGCATGACAAGGGCAGCTCTTCGTGATATTTTCACTTAGACGTTCATGCTAAACACACTGCAAGGCCCACTGCTCCTTCTGAAACCTCCATTTTCTATTAAACATGTGCACAGTCTAATGGAGGTCCAGCTTTCCTAGGAAGTAGCACACTATTCTGAATTTGAGGTCTTTGGTCAAGAAATGGTCTAGTCTAAATACCAGACCATTACAGCAAATAAATACTCTGGTCTGATCTAGGTCTTCCAACACATAAATGCAAACCAGGTCATGTTGCATATTAATATAAATATCTATAATATAAATATGTAATTAATATATATAATAAATGATAAGAAAAATTTCTTCTCCAAAGAGTGAACAACTGCTACCTTAGCAGCTCCTAAATGCTAACAAGATTTAAAGCTCTAATATTGTGCTTGTGTGCTACACAGAGCCCTCCTTATAGCATACTACTGAAAGAAGAAAACCATTATGCATACTTGCTTCTTCCCCACCAGATCCTTGTTCTCCTTCTGTTCTACATGGAAATGAGAATGTTATTTCTTCTATATTGAAAGTGATTTAGAAGAATGTAGGGAAAATAAACACCCATATGGAGCCCACAGAAGCCTCCCCGCATGCCATGACCTTGCTGGACACAAACGTGTATGTAGTGAACTTCATCCCTACTGTCTGCAACAAAGGAAAATGAGTGTGACTGGTGAAAACTACAGTTGTTTGCCTGGGGATTAGTAACTCAAAAGTAACATCAGAAGAGGTAGACAACTATGCCTGAAGATCAGAAGTGAAAACTAACATGAAGAAGGAAATAGTAACAGCAGATAAAAGGGTTCATCATAGGATGATACCATAAAAAATGATTTTGTGACCCATGTAATACTCAGGAGGTCCCAGACACAAACCCCATAAAGGGTAAATCAAACCTCAGGGAAAGGCCTTCAAAAGCCCTCAAGGGCCACCGATGGGCTTATCTGCAGCGTAAAGAACTGGAGCCAAGAGAGAGAGAGAGCACTAGTGTCTTACTGTTGCTGCCTCAGAACAAAGCCAGCTGCATGGCGTGCCCCGATTTGGAGCAGGGGAAGTACTACCCCACCCTGAGCAACAGGAGACAACATGGGTGCCCTCCCTGGCTCTCCTGTTGGGGCACAGCTGTAGCGAGCACTTAACAGGCCATTGGTCTATCCTGTGTTTCACTTGTTATTATGACAGCTGAAGTAGGGCTATGCTTAATATTAATAAAACGGTAACTAAAAGTGGTAAAGCAATAATCTTATTTAATTTAGTAGCTGAATTAAGCAAGGATTTGTCTCCTTCCTCAGCGTACCACCACCCATGCTAATCAGCCAACTGTCAGAGGACACCTTGATGAAAGTTGGTGCTTGTTGTGCAGGCAAAAGGCACGAGAGGTACCAAAAGCTGCCAATCAATCCCTGCGAGCCAGCAGCCAGGCTGCCCTGGCACTCTAGCACACAAGTTGAGTCATTTTTCCAGAAGTACCAGTGTCAACGTTTCCTTAGAGAACTCTGGAACAGATTCTAAAGATTAACATGGTAACGGATAAAGACAGAGGTCTAGTAGCATCTGGCAAACTTCAAAATATAAATACAGAACCTGTCTTGAGATACAAAGTGCCAGAACACTTAAAAAAATAAAAATCTCTGTGTAGGTAACTATAACCTTAACACTTTTTCTTAAAATACCAATGTGTTTATGTATCTAATTTTCAGGTTTGTTTTTAAAATTAATATATACAGTGAAAGAATTTCCAAGAAAACTGGTAATGGATATTTTCTCCATGTATTATGGAACTTCAGCTATTCACTATTTTCTGAGAAAGTCATACCGTGCTTCTTTGGCGCCTACATTGCACACAAAAATGTAACCCAAAAACCCACTACTGATAAATATAAAAATGGATAAAATTACTGCAACACTAGCATTATATTTCTGAAAAACTACCAAAAAAAACCCCCAAACCTAAACCCCACTGTACGGGATAAAAACTATACTCTTTCCAAGATTCACAAGTATTCATGGAGTTCTGTCAAATTTGACATTGTTCCCTGACCAAAAGTTCTTGCAATCTGCTATTGAGAAGAAATATTAACGTTAGCAACCCACTTCTAAACAGAAATCAGAAATTAATGAATAAAGAGTGAAAGGCACCTTCTGGAATTAAAAAGTACTCAAGGGCAAAGAGAAAGTTTGGCAGAAGGGAATATATTTTTGGTGGCTAAGAATAGGTGGCAATGGGGAAAAGGTTGGAAAGTGAATTACGGGAGAACAAAAGAATAGCAAATAATTGAAATAATGTAAACTTTCTAAATTATACCCTGAACTGATTTTCATCAAGCTAACAATAATGAGAGGGCATTAATCCCAGGCCCAGAAAAGCAATTAGGCACGATTCCCAGATCTTCACTGGAAGTTTGACACCCAAGTATCCAAGTTTTACTGGGCTTCAGCATTATTCAAAAGGAGTTAAATGTAATTGATCGATTTGCTGTCAGTTAAGGATATATTGATAATTTAAATGCATTTTAAAAAATCACCGACTCTATTAAACAACTCCTGAAACTTTTGGAGCAACAAAAGTAGCAAGTTATATAGCTTATTGCTAATGTTATTTCAAAACCGTATGCAATATAAAAACCACGTATCTGTGTTTCTTCAATAAGTGCAACTGTAATTGCTTAAACATTTCTGTATTATTTCACATTACTTAGCTCCATGCCAAGTTATGCTTATCTGTTAAACTGAAATAACAAAGAAAGTTAATGCAAAGCTACACTTTATGTATAATGCGTGCAAGAACTTGGGCCAAGTTTCCCCATTTATACAGATGTAATTCCACAAAAGTCCTTGTGGTTGTCCCAGTGTAACACAGACCTCCACGCCTTAGAATGCTTGGGTAGAACCACACCAAATTTGGACTAGATGATCTTTTGAGGTCCCATCCAACCCCTAGAATTCTGTGGAATGGAAGGCGGGATGTGCTTTAATTTATGTTTATTTTATGACAGGCACACTCGTATCATGTTGGGAGTCAGAGAGAAACTTGATTCTGGAACAGCAGCTGTTGCAGCAGCACAGAACCTCCCTGGGATTCCGGACACCAGACAGGAGTACCACCCAGTGAAATGCACCAAAAAGGCTTTTTCCTACACAAATCATGAAGTACAAAGCCACTCTTTCTCCCCTTCAGTCTAAGTAGCTATTTGTTAACATTATGATCTCCAGGCCGTCAGATTTCACCCACATTCCTCCAATATTTAGCCCTGAATAGTTTGGCACTGGTATACTTAAAAACCCAGGTGTTTCTCTCTCCCTCGTTCACTCGGGGAAGCTTTACTTCACGAAGAAGTCAGACACCCGCTGCGCTGCCCCCGCACCCCTGTGCTCAAGGGCAGGGGCAGAACGCGGCCCGCACGGCGGTGGCACCGCCGAGGAGCACCAAGGCCCAGCCCGGCCCTGCCCCGGCACAGCCCATCGCGTCCCGCCCAGCGGGCTGGAGGGGAGACGCCGGCCGGGCCCGCTTCGCCCGCCACCGCCCGTCCCCCGGCATGGGAGGGCGGGCTCAGGGCACGTTTGGAGGCAGACGAGCCCCTCGCCGCTGCAGCGGCAGCTTCTCCCTCAGCC
>VZRW01006348.1:27920-131196 GCA_013398125.1 Aegotheles bennettii | reverse complement strand
GGGTGCCCGGGCCGTGAGGGCGGCGCCGCGCTGCGCCCGGGCTCGGCTGTGCCCCAGCGGCCTCCCCCGGGCTTTGTGGTGGTGTAAAAGCTGTAACAAGGGGGACTGGCCTTGCTCCTCCATGGAATGCCTCTTCCCCAGGGCTGTCCCTGAGGTTCCCCAGTGTGAAGGAACACTGCAGCGAGGAAGGCCTGCAGGGCTGGGCTGCCGATGCCTTGCCTGCACGTCTGAGCAGGGCTTACGAGTCGTCTAAAGGCAATCGGATTCCCAGGAATCTTTGTGCAGCCGCACAAGTGGGACATTGCTGCTTTACGTGCAAAGCTGCGGCCACTGCCGAACCAGCACTGCACTTACCATGGCCAACTGCACGCCTGCACAGTTTGCCACACACAGTCCTGACAGTGATGCCCGCCGTGCTCTGCGTGCACAACCTGCCCCTCTGGTACCCGACAGGCGCCACAATGAACCACACCGCCTCAGTCGAGAGTGATTCTGCTCAGCTTCAGGAAAATAACGATCTCAGGTCTAGATCTGGTTAGATTGCCTTGATTTCTTATGAATAATAGGAGCCGCATGGATAATACCAGTCAGTTACAAATGTAAAATTCTCCCAGATTCTCTCTAGGCAACGCTGGCTGTCAGAAGCACACAGCTCCCAAATCATAATTGTGTTTGAACCATTTGATTGCACCACAGTTTGCCTTGGGACAGTTGATTACTTCTTTTAGTGCTGAGACAGCCTGAGCTCAGCTCTCATATTTGAACAGAAAAGGAGACTTCAGGCAAGAGAGAAAATTCCTCAAACTCTAAGATTTCAGCACAGCTCAAGAGAAGAATGTCTAAAATTAAGCATTTCCAAAAGCATTTAAGATTTGGTTGGTTTGTTTGGTTGGACGTGCTAAAATGAGCCTGAGTAGGCTGATTTGCACAGTCTCATTTTTGACCTTTCTGGTGATATGAAAAGTTTTTTATACAAAGTCTGTTATATTTTGGGGGATGAAAGGGCAGCAAACAAGGAGGGAGGAAGAACAGAAATTCCAGATGCTGGAAGCCAAAGTCAGGTTGCAGTCACTGTTCCTGTAGTTAGTGAGAGTGAAGTCTGGCAGTCAGATCCAGATTTGGAGGATCAGCCTCCTACCTTGACATCGTGGCACTCAGGAGAATCTGTTAGAACAGAGAACCAAGGCTTTGAAGCCTGAATTTGAATCATGTTACAGTACAGCTCCTAGTGCCAGGGGAACTTCATCTCTGTTTTTCCTTAATAAATAAAACTCAAACATAGGGGACCATATAAATAAAAATATTTTAAAATACCTTTTAAAAATCAATTCTCTTAATTTTTCCTACAGGATGGTCTAGTTTAATTTACTTTTTGTCCTAAGTGTTGATTACTGGAACTTACTGGTTTAATTAAAATGCTAAATGTATTTTTTTCCTTCGAGTTTCTTCCATTGTATTTTGGTGATACATATAAAGCAATTATACTTTAAGTAATTATTTCATATTTTCTCTTGTTTGTTTTTTTTTTCGCTTGGTGTCTTAAGACAGCAAAGTTATACTGCTCTGCCCTGGTGGTGCTCAACTGCGTAACTTCTGAGTATTTTAGATTGTTTCAAGCCAGTTTGAAAGATGGGAAGAAATATCTGAGAGAGCAAAAGTCTAAGTTTCATCAATATTTGTGGCTGGGTAGGCACAGGAGACTCAAATGACTGCCCACTATACGCTGAAGATGAGGAGATAAGAGCGTGTATGTTTCAGAGCAGCTGCTGAGGATCGTATGTGTGCTAACTGCTCAGGCAGCGAAAATATACCTACAGCTAAAGCACATGTTGTCCCTTGCCAGAATCATGGAGGATTTGGGGAGATCCTGGAGAAAAGGAAATAGGTGAGACATGGGCTGGTATGGAGAAAGTAGTGGGAGGTGGAAACTGGAGATAAAGCAGCAATGCTGAGAGAGGACTGGAGTGTGGTGGAAAAACATGAGGTGGAGAATGGATTAGGGAGCAGGAGGTGCTTAAAGGGGTGGGCCAGGAGGCCATAGGAAAGCAGGATGCATTGGTTCTGCGCAATGTCGGTGTGGTAATCTTAAATCTGGAAAACACTTTGGAACAATTCTTTACTTTTCTGAGATAATAATCTTGGTGTGATTAGGTGAATTCTGTACAAACAGTAGGAAAATAAATTTTCACTTCCTACCCTGAGACACTTGATTTTATAAGTGGCCTATTTTCCATCATGAAGGGCAGTTATCGAGGCCCTGATAAAGAAATTGAAGAAAAATACATTGTGAGGGAGGTGATGGCTTGTTCAGTTCTTATTTGATGATTTTCAAGAATTTGTGTGACTCATCCCACATGCTGTTATATTTTTTCCTAAGAAGGAAAGGGGTTTCTGTTTAGGTGTCAGCCCTGCTAAGTTGCTCCTTGCAGAGCCCTGATGAATTCAGTGAGCTTCATTAAAGGCCCATCTCTGGTGGCCAAGGATTAAGACAGGTATGTAGTTAGTTCCTTTCTAGTCAGCCAGGGAGAAGAGTAGTGGGTTAAGAACAGTCACATAAAAGAAATGTAAAAAAAAAAAAAGTAAATAATTATTATATTTTGCAGCAAAATTGCAGCAGATAGGTACATAATTGAAAAACTTTTCTGGAGAAAAGTCATTAGGAGTGAGGAAGTAAACTAATCTCTCTAACTAGTAATACAGTTTAACACAGACAGTAAGTTCTGGGGTTTGTTTTTTTTAAGTTTTGTAGTGTCCAAAGTTAAAGGGAGGTGGAAGCAAGTTCGAGTATACTGCTGACATCAGAAAATCATTATGCTTGGTGATTAGATAAAACTAGCTCCAGGTATTATTTATAGTACATGGACGTTGTTCAGTCTTAACGTTTTGTATCCCTTGTTTGAGAGGGCTTATGTGTTGCAGCATTTCAATTACAAGAAGCTTGTCAAAATGACAGAAGGACACTGATCATAGCAACAAATCTCCTTGTGTAAATTTTGGAAGTGACCGAGAAGAGTGAAGAGGCATTTATTTTTCTTTTTCTTTTTCCTCATTGTCTGTCTCTTAAATGCCTGCACTTAATCAGATGGGATCTCCCTCTGGAGGTCTTCAAAGACATCAATGTCTTTTCCTCTGACTGTATAAGGAATTTATGTGCTTCATTTGACAGATTGCTTTTTCTGTAATGTGGAAACTGGATACGTTCCCTAACACCCAGATCCAGATAATATTCTGCCGATGTCTTAACTCTGTGTTGAGGCAAGACCTGGTGTGCACCATCTCCACTCCCACTCCTGTTTGTCTTCCTCCCACATCACTAGTTTCTCTGGGAAGAAGATTAAACTGTGAGAGCAGCAAGCCTACTTCACCAGGCCCTGTGGATGGTCAGGAACCACAGATAGTTAAATATCTACATTTTGGATTAAAATTAATTGCCCAAATTATGGAGATCAGATTTCACCCCTCCCTCATTAAGCTGATAAAACCAGGAAAAGCTTTCAACCTGGAGAAGCATATACTCTTACAGATAAAGTTTTGAACAGACCACAGGCTCTACCAACACTTCTCGCAAGCCACCTCTGCATTGGTGGGGCTTTTTTCACCACCCTTTTTATGGCTTTACCCTTTGGTAAACTGAGATGTATGTTCCTGCTACCTGCCTATGCTAAAAGCCACAATATCAGGTGTGCTGCTATAATACTCTGCTGTAGTTTATGCTCTTTCTTTTTCCTCTAAACGGCAAGAATACTCAATGGCAAATGTAAAACTAGAGGAATTAGGTGGAGTTTAAATGCTGTATTTAAGGTCATCTCCTAATGCACAAGAACAATCCCCTGCCTGTGCATGCATATGTCCCTTAATCACTTGTTAATTTACATAATATGTATCTTGTCTTACATTTTTAATTACTAATGCTAGTTATCTTCTTTTAGAATTATAACTACATGTTTTCTTTCAGAGATCAGAAACAGAGACATAAACACCGTATCAGTGATCAAAACAACTTTCAGAAACTCAACTATTCATGGTATCTGTAAACAGTTGAAGTTCTGTCTTGCTAGAATAAAAAAATGTAACGGTGAAGTATGTGGCAATGTTGTATTATTACTGCATGTTAACTTGTGTATTTTGCTCCCCTTGGACATCTTAATTTATGAAGACTCTTTCATGGCTTTTTTAATCATAAACGGAGAAACAGGATAGTGATTATAGATTTTAGCATGTCCTTTTTAGCTTGGGAAAAAGATAACTGTTAAAAACCATAAAACACATTCTGTTAGACAAACCAGTTTGATCTCAATTATGAAGAAAAGTTGCTTTGATAGAGTAGCCTTAGGCATAATTCTTGGAGGGAAAGAATAATTTCCATATCCCCAAAGCACGTAAACATAGTGCTTATACCATATAAATATTTTTGTATAACACAAATGTTGGCCACATTGTGGCCTAGAGCTCAAAAAAGTCTGTCATTTCAAGAATATGATGGTTACTAAATAGCAACAATTACTGTTACCAGAACCTTAAGGTTCATTCTCTGTCCTTGCTTCAGACATCTGCTGGAATGAGAGGGCTTGAGAGAGGGGAGTGATCTGTAGCAACTATTTTTATAAACCTACAGGAGTTTTGCAAAATCTTCCAGACACAAACACACTAAAGATATTCTGAGGCAGGTGAAGCTGTTAACTGTGAGCCTGTCCTAGGGTTTACATTCTCAAGCAGGGGTTTAGGCTGTTGTAGACTTCCAGTTCTAACATACATTGTATTTTGAGTACTTTAGTGTTATTTGCACTTGCCTGGATCTTTGTGAAGTACCATAACCGAAAGCATTCAAAAATTCTGTTTGTCCTGTAAAATTCTGTTAGGGTATTTGGAAAGCTTTATTTATATTGAGAAAATTAGTGGTTTTAAAAAGAACAAGAAAACATTATTGTCTGGAATTACTGAGAGGTATAAGAAAGCAAAAAAACCCCAAAACCTGCTGTGGGATGATTATCAGCAGTGATATTTTCTATTCACAAGTATTTTAGTTCCATGTGATATGAAATATTTTAGCAAAACTCCATCAACCACAATAATGCAAATAAAAATATCAATTGACATAACTCTGGCAAATAACTGAAAACACACAATTCCTACCCTAATTCCAGGTGGCTAGGATTTCAGCTCATTGCTCCAATTATGTACCTTAATCAAGGTTTTTAAAAGTGTAATTTGAAATGCAATGAACTCAACAATAGCAATAATAAGCAAAATCATCCTAGCAAAACCAGCACGCTGTAGAATTGCAAGATTTGCAGGTTTAAGAGGCATGTCTAGATATCCTTGCGGAGAAGGCTTTATGTGCTGCATTAACACTTGGGCTGTATCCAAACACTCCAGGATAATAGTTGGAAGGATCATAGTTTGTATTGTAATAGTTTGTCTTAATGTAACATTTGAAGAATTTATAAAAGTGACAAGCTCTCCCACTCGCTCTCCAATCCTGCTCACCTCTGTATAGTTCTGTTGTGATATTGCCACCTTTTATTAAGCAAAAACAACAAAGGGAAATGGGCTAGAGCACACTTAGAGTGAGAATGTGCATAAACTGATCAATAAATAGTTTAGGCCTGCTGGAAGAAAACTGGGTAGACAATGCAGAAACCAGCCTAGTTACAATTCACCCAATGTATGTTTAAATTTAAAATTTAAAATACCAAAGTGATAGCAATTTCCTTTGGAATTGATTTTTTTTTTTTTTTAATAATTGATATTTGTCAATTCATCAATCTTGAATTACTTTTCTAAGACAGTTTAATTTTGACAACCTTCCTCTGGGGAAAATACCTTTACCTGCCAGTTAAGCTATACAAGCTTCTTCTTAGCCCACCTAGCAAGCTGCTGGAGGCTCCTGACATATCACACCCAGGCTGAGAAATCATTCACTGTCATGGAGAATTTTGAATCTTTGGAGAGTATTTTTTCTGAACTGGAGTAACCCCAAATTTTAAAATGGTTACTTCATTTGCAAAACTGAATGCTTTTATTTGCGATATCATACCTAGACCTTTTTTTTTGGCTATATACTGCCAATTTTAAATTCAATGTAAACTAAATTTTCCTTCTTAATTCTGTCCAGTTTTCAACCTTATACTTGCTGCTCTTACACATTCATTTCAGTTTGCATTGGAATTAAATGCTGTGTGTCCTGAGCTGCTTGTGTGACCATTCCCTAGCATTTGCACCATTTGAACACAATTTCTGAATCAGAACACCCATCAAGAAGGTCTAGTTTTGTTTGTTTTTAGCTTAGATATCCACATTCTGTGTAATGCAGCCTAAACTCATCCTCTTAAGAACTTTAAACTGAAGTGGAAACATTGTGGATGAGAGAAGGTGATCTGAGATAGACTGTAAATGTATGCATTCCAACTTACAGCACTTATTACTCTTGTAGAGTTTTCTGTTACTTATTGTTTGTATTCATGGTAAATTATTTTATTTTAAAAAGTTTTGTATGAGATCATTGAAGTGGCAATTTTAGAGTTTGCTGTGTGTCATTGACATGCAAAGTTCAGGCTTTGTCATGTCTGAAAAGTTTGGTTTCAAAAGCTTTTTCTGAGCCTGTATAATGCACTTTTGCCTTTACTTCAGAAAGAACCAAGTTCGTCCCTGCTTGCTTGGAATACTGGGGGTTTCCCACTAAGGCTTTTTAAAACAGCTTCTCTCTTTTAGCATTCCTTTTCTTTCATTTTCTTTTCTTTTTTTTTTTTTTTTTTCATTTACCTCAGTGGCATTATGTGTCCCTGTGTCCCTCAAGAAAAAACTAAAACCGTTAAGACCTTACAAGGTTTGAACAATTCAAGATAGCACATGATCTATACTATACAAAAGACAAAATGGAGGGCTATCTTGATAGTCCTTTTATGTAAGGGATATATGATAGTATTGCCACTTTTATTTAAAAAAAAAACCCAAAAACAACAAACCAGGGTCTGTGAAGTATTTTTGTTTTCCAGGGGTAATCTTTTGTGGTGTTATCTTCTTTCATCTCCCAAATATGATTTTTTTCCATATATCTATATGTACAGTTATTTGTAATATCTTAGTAAACTCTGATAATACAGCAGATAAAAGTACAGCTTGAGGTGATCCTTAGTTAGATCCTTAGTCTAGTTCCTTAGTTGCAGAAATACTCGGTACTCTGCTTTGTCTCAGTATAGGCACTGATCTTGGTCAGACATGTTGTTAATAAAAAGTAGTTTATTGCTGACTGCTAACTATATTGCTGTCTTGGCCAGTCTGTGTATTCTTTCTTCTAGATATTGGCTTTGCATTCTTTTATCTTGGTCTTGATATATGATGTACTTATTACAGAATGAAATACATGCAAGTTGCAGTGTTATATTCTGTTATTTCTTGGCAGGTTTAGCAGCTTTTTTGACATTTTAATGTAAGTAAATCAGTCCCTGGCTAACTGCAAAGGCTTTTGCCACAGTGCAGAATTGTCATTACATAGCTACTGAAATGTCACCATTATACCGTTTGAATAGGAACAATAAATACTAACTGCAAAATTATTATGTATCATATCAATAAATACTTCATCACAAAGATTAGATTAAGACCAGACAACATTTCTTTGAATGTACAGTATAAATCAGCTGTTAAATCTTTGACACTAAAGCATACCTATTTCAGGCTCCATTTTTGAAACATGGGATTAAAAGTCCAAATGGCAGAGAATTTCAGAATCCATAGCAAGCACAGATAAAGAGAGCTCAGTAATACAATCCAGAAGTCTGGTGAGATTTTACTGAAGTTAATTTCTGGAAGAAAAAAGTTTCAAATGCAGGAGCTGGCCTCAATGTCTTGTCCTTCTATTATTGGAGAACTCCAGGCTAATTCAGAGGAGATTTCCCATTATTGCACTGCAAAGTCTTAACTCTGAGATAATTCAAAACTGGACAAGACTTTTAGTTTGGACAAAAACTTGGATAGGTAAGGACAGTCTATTTCCATTTTTATTAAAACTTAAAATACTCCATAGTTAGAGTGTTTAATTGTTAAGAAGAGTCTTGAGGGTGAGAACATTCTCTCCTACAGAAAATAAGAATGTCATAAAATGAAATCTCAGATCCATCATCCTAAAACTTCTATGAAGGTCATTACATTTTAAAAAAATTTTTAAGTTTCTACAAATTTATTTCAAACACGGACCTCAGTGTTTGCACAGATCGCTGGTTATATGACAGCAGGTGATGTGGCAGTACCCAAATGATCATAGATCCCTGGGTATGTCAAATCATATAATCGAGTCTGTGGTCTCATGGTACTAGCAAGGAAACATGTCCTTTGCAATACCCAGCTAATGTTATTTTATTGGAATTTCACACAAAGAAAAACAGAGGGTTCCAAAGTATATCACTAGAATCTGATTTTATTAATTGGGCATATGCTACTTGAGAGGATTATCCAAAAGCACTTAAGTGCCTTATAGGAAGTGCCACAGAGTTTTAGTGGGACTTTTGTGTGTGTGAGGAAATTTGTAACTCATTTTTCTTGCTCCTGCTCAATAATTTTGCCATATTATGAAAAATACTTTGCAAGATTGTTAGTTCAGTAACGATCCATTACTTTGTTTTGGTTTTTTGCTAGACCATAATTCTACTGCTGGACTTGAAGAACATACCAGATCCTTACCTACCAGCCAAACAAGCTTGAAAATGCAACCCAAACCCATCCCTCAGCTTTTGCACAAGTTTCCAGTCTCACGAGTTGTTCTGCTTACTGCCCATCCCACAGGTTATCCAGAATCACCATCTGCACTTTGAAGGAATATCTTAATTTCAGTGGTAAACAGATTAACAGATTTCTACATGTTTCTTCTGGTTTCCCCCACCTAAGACCTGGTCTTTAATTCTCGCAGGTGCCTATTCCCATGCTCTGACAGAGGAATGTAGTTCATCAGAGTCTTGACTTAGACAGGGCTTATTTTCTGTTTACTTTTGCTCTACTTCTGAAAAGATATGTGAAGCACTTGAATGGTCTCACATTGCACAGGTTCCAGATATTTTCAAATATTTGTAAAGAATAATCTTGATATATCTCTTTTATTTTATGGGCTTAGTGGGGCCATAAACATATCATCTTTTTCATGTTTTATGGCAAGAGCAATAGTAATACTGCTGTTTCCTGAGGTGGCCGTATGATTCTTAAATATTCAAATACATGGCAAATAAAGGAGTCAGTATCTGAAAAATTCATAAACCAAGTTACGTATTATTAATGTTCTCCCTTTTTAGTATAATACACTACTTCCATTAACTATTTTTTCTCCTGAAGAGAAAAAGATAAACTACGCACTAATATTTATGAACAGGCTAAAGCAGGAGTTCTCAAAATTTTGTTTGTGGGGCCTCTTAATGTGTGCATGTGGGACCACAATGAGACTGTTCAACAAAATTCCTCGTCAACACAGTATCTTCTCAGTAGGATGGCTGCAGCTAGGATGGGCAGCATAAAACCTTTGTCAGACACTCGTGGCAGATAGTCGCAGTTTGGGAAATGCTAGCCTAAAGATCTTTCATAATGTTATGAAAACTACTTAAGGGACGGAGTTTTACACATTAACTTGAACAGCCCAAGGGTTTCACATTGTGCAATGTAACTCAACAGTCTCACCTTCTGTAATTTTATATTACTTAATTCAGCACCAAGCTGAAATGTCTTTCATAAATTTTCTGAAGGAATTTGAAAGTCTAGGTGAGTTGTATTTTTTACTAATTATTTGATTTTCTTTATTATTTTGTCTTGGAATTTTAAATTTCTCAGAATCTCACTATATAGATAATATATGCCGTATCCTATACATTTTTGGAGAGTGATGGCATTCTGCAGCACAAATTATTCTAAACTGCATGGAGGGTCAACTGGAAAAAAGCCCTCTGAATTTTTTGAGTGCTAGTCCACCTATCACATAGAGGTTTGTTTATCAGCTTTGCTTTTGAAAAAGGACAGATTTTGTCCCCTCATATTACAATTTTTCTTCAGGAGGATTTTGGCAGAGCTTAAGCTGTGACTGCTGAAAATAGTTTATAGGATATTTTATACAAAACCAGAGTGCATATGTTTTCTCCAGTCTCAACCCTGCAGCCATTGATGCCTGTCAAAGACAATCCCGTGATTCAAGAGACATGTATCTGCTGATGGCAAGAAAGTACATCTTTTCTGGGGGCATACACATTTTAATTTTTTAGTTCTCTATTAATGAACAATAAATCACGCATGTTTGTGAAAGCATGCAAGCAGCACGCAAGTAAACTGAAGAGATAAAGGACAATCATTTTGATAGTAGCTGCATGTTTTTCTACATTATTCCAATATACCAATTCTCTTTTACATGATCTTTCAGCACGTCCTTAAGTTACTATTCTTGACTATACTGTACTGTTATTTTCCAAAGCTCCTATAATTTTGTAATAGAGACAGCCATACATCTAATTTCCACTTTAGTAAAATGTAAATTTGAACTTACTGCTCCCTTTGATAACAGTAAGAACTAGGACACAAGAAATGCCATATCCTGATGGAAACAGTTACATTATTAAGAATAGTGGGATTACAGAAAAATGTACTTTGTACAAAATACTATGTTCATCATTAGTCCCATAAACTTGTGAAATTAAGCCAGCATTTATTTGACTTTATTATTAAGAGCTGATTGTGGTTATTGACTGGTAATATTGACTGTGAAAATAATCAGCAGTTTAACTCCTTTTCCAGACAGGCAAAACCCAAGCATAAATTCCAGAAACTTTGCAAAGTTCAACTCACCATGTCTTCACCCATCAGCTCTAGAGAACGTATAATTGAAATACAGAAAGTACAAATCTCACAGACACACAAAGGAAATACGAATGTACACAGCTCAGTGCATCACTCCTGTCTTAGACAAGCCATGTCCCATTTTCCTCCCCTTAACTTCCTACTCTCTTCCCCCTGGTAATTATTTTAGCACTCGGCTCTCCTACCTGGGTAGGTATCCCGCGTCTGCAGAAGATGAACAAAAAGGAGATAATAATAACCCTATTGTTTATCATGATGAAGTCGTCACGAGTTTACAACCACTCTCCTCCTCTAGTTTTAGAGTTTGTTTTGATAGGGTAAAGAGAAGAACAAACTTCCAAAGTATGGGAAGAATGGAGAAGGAATTTGTGCTTGACTCTGATATGTTCTTTACTAGGTTTTGCTCTCTCACAACTGAATTAGAGAGGAAGAAACTATTGCAGGGCAATTTTCAGATAGCTTAAATTCCACCCAAGGTCCAGTGCCTCACTAATGAAAACAGCAAAGTACCTCTTGGAAAAGTGCTTCAAAGTGGCTAAGCAAGGCACTGGGCAAGAATACAAGAGGTAAAAGGACTTAGCAGAATTTAAGCTACCCAAATATAAGGGTAAGAAGCTTACTTTGGCAGGCCCATAGTTGTAGGCTTGACTGCTGCTCTGTTTTGATAATTTAAATTGAATGAACTCCATCTAATTTGAATAAAGCAAATTCATTGTCAAAGACTTAGAAATTTTGATTCCTTTCTCATTGGATATGATTACTCGACTGAAATATTTACAGGCCATACAGAAGGATACATATCTCAGGAATCATAATGACCTTCAAAGACTATGCTTTGAATACACTGTTGTGGATTATCACCTCCTACATGTCCTTGTCTATTTATCATGTCTTGCTCCTCTGGTGAACTTCTGGTGTTTGGGAAAAGAAGAAAGAAAACACAGGCCAGAAGCAGACAAAATGTAGGACAGATGCTATGGAAACTTCCGTATTACATCTCAGCAATTTATTTCAGCCTGAATCTGAATTCCCGTGGTCTAAGCTTATACAATGATTATCAAACTTGTCAGTCAGTAATGATTGTATAATGAGGATAAAATTTACCTAATTGTAGTACAGGAATGGAACAAGGAAATTAATGAAAGTGAATAATCAAGGATTAAGAGAAACTGGACAGCCAGATCATCCATCTTCCTGCCAGTAAAGGACTGTTTTTTGTAACCATTTCCAGAGTTCAGCTGGCTTAGCTTTAAATGTCAAAAGCAATGGAACTTTCACAAATCTCCTTTAGAACACAACAGTTTTACTTAAAACAAAGATTTACTCATGGTGAAAGGTGGTGACACAGTTACCCCATTGACACTGCCCACTGCTGTACACAGAGACTGGCTCTCTTGACATTGTACTGGCTACTCCCATGGCTGTGCAGCCTCTTCCAGAAGTTTTTGAGTTTACAGTCTGAAGGCCATATCCCAATGAAAATATTCATTTTGAATACTACCTTAATTATCTAAATTATCTGTTTGGGTCATCTTGCCTCTGTTACTCTTAGGGAGTGTTATGTCACTCTTTGTTTTACTCAGCTGAAAAAGATAACATTCAATACAAATCTTAGACCATCAGCATCTAGCTGTAAGCAAACAAGCAGGTTTCGTTTAGATCTTCCTAAATGTATTGAAAGAGGCATGACATAAATCTGTGTGCAGCTCAAGCACCTGAAAGGTCTCCCAGATTCCTGTGTAAGGGCTAGAAGATTTGATGCCCTGGGCCTGTCACGCTGCTCACCAGCTTACACAGCAGAGATGGCAGTGCAGGGGAAGAGGGTATGGCAGAGGCTCCCTTAATGGATTCCTCCTGAATTAGGAAGGACTCTTGTTTCTTCAAGAACAATGTTCAAGGTCCTGCAAATGGGTTGGGGCAATCCCATGCACAAATACAGGCTGGGCAGAGAATGGATTGAAAACAGCCCCAAGAAGAAGGACTTGAGGATATCGGTTGATGAGAAGCTCAACATGAGTTGGCAGTGTGTGCTTGCAGCTTGGAAAGCCAACGGTATCCTGGGCTACATCAAAAGAAGCATGACCAGCAGGTTGAGGGAGAGGATTCCCCCCCTCTACTCCACTCTCATGAAACCTTCACCTGAAGTACTGTGTCCAGTTCTGGACTTCCCAACATAAGAAGGACATGGAGCTGTTGGAGAGAGTCCAGAGGAGAGCCACAAAGATGATCAGGGGGCTGTAGCACCTCTCCTATGAAGATAGGCTGAGAGTGTTGGGGTCTTTCAGCCTGGAGAAGACAAGTCTCTGAAGCAGCCTTCCAGTACCTGAAGGGGGCCTACAGGAAAGCTGGAGAGGGACAAGGGCAATGGTCCCTTTGATAAGACAAAGGGAAATGGGTTCACACTGAAAGAGGGTAGATTTAGATTGGATATTAGAAAGAAATTCTTTGCTGTGAGGGTGGTGAGACACTGGCACAAGTTGTCCAGAGAAGCTGTGGATGTGCGCTCCCTGGCAGTGTTCAAGTCCAGGTTGGATGGGGCTTTGAGCAACCTGGTCTAGTGGGAGGTGTCCCTGCTCATGGCAGGGTGGTTGGAACTAGGTGATCTTTAAGGTCCCTTCCAACCCAAACCATTCTGTGAATCTATGATTCTATGAATTCTTTTTCTATGATTCTCCTGGAAGTTACATCTGTATGCAACACTTGCCAACAGTTAATTTTTCAACCTTTCCGTATATATTTTAGATAGAGATGACCTTGTTTCATCAAGCAGCAGCTCTGAGGAGCGAGTTGGAGAAACCTGGATATCCAGTGAGGAGAGGTACCCAGTACGTGATCCTGGTGCTGACACCAGAAGGCTGCAGAGGGGCTGCTGGAGCACCTAGCATGTCCTGATGCTTTGCTCTAAGTTCCTTTCCAATGTGTGGGCTTCCTGGTTTGCTCTCTTCACTGCTACAACAGAGGAAGCTGTGACAACTCACTTAGGTGCCCTAGATAACATCAACAGTGATAGAAACATTTTTGGCTGTTATAATAGCTAAGATGGGCTTCCAGAGAGGATTTCCAGTTTGCTGCTGTGTTGATAAGACTATGCTTGCCTGCCTGCAGCAGCCAACAACATTAGCAGGATTTCTGTACAGTCAGTGAGGTGAGGGAAGATCCATGATAGTTCACTTTGTCAAGGGTATCATATCATAATCCTTCTTTTTGCCTAATATCTGTCAATTATCTTCAAATTTTTACTTGACTGAAATGCTACCCCTGGAAGTAACTTACAATGTTTTGAGACTATGTAAGGATAGGGTAAGATTACTGATGTAAAGTTGCATAGTAGTTCCTGCTTAAATATGGTTATCAACTGGCTCCTGTTCAATATAGTTTGAAGAAATGGCAGTCTGGAAAAATACTGTTTCAGAAGCTATCTGAATAATTTATTGCCACTCCATACTGAGCTGGTTGCATGCACAAAGACAGGACGTAGTTTAATACTAAGACCTGAAGTAAAACAAGCAAGGAAGAATGGCTCAAGATACCACTTCAGAGTTGCTGCGAAAACCTCTGAACAGAGTAGAAGAAACAATCGTAAATAATATTGGAAGGGCGTGAGTGATGTAAAGAAATGCATAGATAGATACATAGAAAAAAATACATAGATAGAAGGGGAGTTTTGCAAGGAGTGTGGGCAGAGAAGACAAATCTATAATGAGGGTACAGAAACTCACTGGTGTGTTTAAGGAAGTGCTGTCTTAGTGATGATGTTACCCAGATCACCATCCCAAAATGAGAAATAACATGAACAATATTTCAGACAGGTATATAGACTTGCTTTTAAATCTTCAAAAATTTGCTTCCCCAGTTGAAATAAATGTTATTTTTCCTTTAAGAACTCTATTTGGGCATTAAATGTACCGCTGATTACAGACTCCTGAGAAGGAAAAAAAGGTTGCCAAATTTAGATTTGATGAGAAAGCACTGGAAATATACAGGGTGTTTTAAAAAGATGAATCCAATTTCAATGACAAGATGCATTCAAATTGGGTCCATCTTTTTGAAACACCCTCTATATGGGTCTGGTTTAAGGGTGGAAACTCAAGGACCACACTGAGTTCATAAATTGAACAGAAGTATCATTTATCTTATACAATTCAGAACAGGCAGATGCTAGAAAAAAAGAAAGAACCATTTTTTTTAATGGGTACCATTGTATGAATTGTTTTCAGCAGTTTCTTCTGCTTGTAACAGAGCTGGCAGCATACACAAGCTGTATTTTTTCCCTCTCCCCTCTACTTGCTTACTGTTCAGTGTACTTGGAAATTTGTCTCTGCTTATTAATTAGAAGGCAAGAAGAAGTCACTTAAATGTCACAATTGTCACTTAAATGTGTGTAACAACTATTTGAAGAGGACATTCAGATACTGGTTTGGCTCCTGGTGACTGCCTGTAAGGGCCAGTGCTCCCCAGCCTGGAGAAGGTGACAGTTTTTCCTCCTTTCTAAACAGAAAACAGGAGTTTTTCAGTCACTAGCAAGTACATTCACTTAGGAATGCCCCTGCAGGGTAGATCTTAATCACTATTTCACTGTGACCTCTAGTAGCAAGTATTTAGCCAGGATCTTGGTCAGGGTGCTATGTGTGATAGCCTCTATAAGTATGGCCAAGGTGATTTGTTTGTTATACTATTTTTAAGTCTAAGGCTTAGAAGTAATGGTTGCTTTTGACATTTTTATGCTGTCTTTTGACATTTTATGCCCTCTTTATTTAGTTAATTTCTTTTCACTAGAAAGACATTTTTCCACAGCCCCATTTCTAAATAATAGAAATAACTAACTTGACAATGGCATAGATTTGCTTGATCCACAGTCAGGGAGGGAGTTTTTAGTCTGAATAGTAATGCATGACTGCTGCTAAAATTTCAGAGACAAGATGATCTTTTTTTTTTTCTTAATCTTGGAGAGTTTCCGAGAATGATACATACTTATTTACATGGGGAAAAAAATCAAAACCAGGACTGCATCATTGCATCTGTACAATTTTTGAAATGTTTTGACAGATTCTCTGAAATTTACTGGGTAATTTCACATGCTTGCCTGGCAATTTATAATCCATTATTTTGCACTACAAGCTGCATCCTTGAGTTTATTTTATTGCATAGACATAAAGTAAACTAAATAGCAACAGCCCCTGCCTGGTCTCTCACTTTTATCTATTGGAATGGCCTTCAGTAAACAGAATCCAAGGGATGTTGCACATGCATTTTGATATGTATTTATATTAATGGGAATGTTTCTGAGTAAAAGAGGAAGCAAGCCTAGAGTGACAATGCAATTATTTAATAAACCATGTGTCACAAGAATCTCTCAGGGTCAGTATTGCCTCAAAAGGTGCACTGTTTTGGAACCATCCTTGGGCTTGGATTTCTAATATTAGTTGCTGAGAAAAATGTGTAAAAATCTGCCTTATTTCTCTGTGAGCTGATGGGTTTCTGCAGTGAAGTTGGGATATGTATGAAATACAGCACAAAGCTCCCACTCAGTGAAGGGCAGAATTAATCCCCCCAAATGGGAGATAGATTAATATTAAAGGAGAGAAGTAATTAAGTACTGTATACCATAATTTTGATATTAATATGGACATTATAGTTCCCATTCTACTTTCTTTCATTTAATCAGATATCAGAAATCCAGGAAGCAACTCTTTGTCATAAGCACTAGAAATAAAAGAAGAAAAAAATAAACCAGACTGAGTAAAAGACTAAGGCTCCATTATGATTTTCAAGGCATGGAAAATAAAAAGATGGAGGAGGAAAAGAGAGGAGAAGGAAAGATATGTCTGACCTGCAGCTTAAGATTAATTTGTGCTGCAAGGTCAGGAACATTGGAATTTTAAGGGTTTGTTTTGCCCACTTTTTGGTTTTGGAGTCACTTTATATTATTGTGCTAGAGCTGAACTTCTCCAATGATAAACATGTTTAGCTTCAGGCAATTGGTTTGTTACAGCTGGGAGCAGGGGGAAAGCCTTGCTTATTCTCCAGACTAGTGAGAACTCATTTGGAAAGCTTTCTGTTCCTCCTGTTCCAAAAAACACAGCTAATTTACTCAACCCTTTTTTTCTGGAAAGGTTATAGTTGGATGATTCTTATTGCAGAGTGTTTTTCATTTTGTCCTAAATCTTCTTATGTTTTCATTTTGGACATTGGTCTATAGAGCATCATGATGTGCAACAGATACAAAAAAATCTATTTATTTTATTTTATTATAGACCAGATTATAGCTCATTGTTGAAATAAGAACAGAGAAAACAGTTATTTATCAGAAGCGGTGCTGTGGGTTAGGTGGTGCAGTGCTACAGTGCGACTACATTATAAAAGGACATTCTCAGCATGAAGAAATATACTCTGCTCTCAGAGTAAACCTGAGTTCGATATATCCCTTTGGAACAATTCATAGGCTCAGGGAGTATATGCTGTATGTGGGATGATATATGATCTTGTAGGAGAAGGGGAAACTGAGCCAATATTCCCATTTTAAAAAGCATGGGAAAACAAAAAAACAGAGTTTGAAGTTCGGGCTAATAGAAGTGTGGCCAATCTGAAGTGATAGATTTGTCTAGTGTACAAACCTAGTATATTTTTACTGTAGGTTATATTCTTGATTACACAATTCACATTCATTATCACTGTATAACAATTTGCGCAACTCCTTCTCCTGTAACCAACCTTAAATGATACCACACACATTTGGAACAAAAAAGTAGCTTGCATTACCTCCAGCTCCACATGTTTTTCTTCCTTGTCATGGTCCTTCAGTTCCTTTTCAGAATAATCATCACAGTCTTCTAAATGACAGATTTGTTGATATTTTCTAAGTTCATGCTTAGCTTGCTTTCTTTGAGAAACATTCTTTCTATGGAGACCATTGAAAAACGCCTCATACATCGGCAGTTCTGTAAACAAATCATCATCATCTCTACCATCTGCTTCTTCCTCTTCAGATGAAAAGTCTTCTGCCTCTCCCGCCTCACAAATATGGAGTTTAGTATGAACTTCATGTGATAAAAATTCAAAATCAGAAAATGTGATAGCACTGGCTTTGTGTTTTATAACTCTGACCTTATGACTCCTTTCTGGTTTCTTGTCTGATTCTTTTTCTGTAAGCACTGGCCATTCTGGGTGCAAGAAGAGGTTTAGAGGATCTTCCTTTGGCTTGTGCCTTGCAGAACAGAGCAATTCTTCACAAAGGTGCTTTGTCTCAGACTGATGGGTGGCACTGACACAGCCTGCAGCTATGCCAGGTTGCAAGGATGTCTCATTGTGGTCTAATAAAGATGATGCAGAGAGCAAACTCAACTCACGTTCCAGTAAAACGTTCAGAAATTCAGGTGGACTTGCCTGGTTTTCTATCTTTCTTTGGTATTCTTCATACTTTGCTTCCTTTGGAGTCCCCAGGCACTTGGCAGGTGTAAGATAGGGGGAGCCCTGTTCTTCTTCATAGACGTTAGTTTCCATTCCAATGAGTTTCATCCATCAGAGATCAAAATGACTCCATTCTTGGTTTTCTTGAGAAACATAACTCCACGTGTGTAGCAAGGAAATATCTTCCTATTTTTTCAAAACCGTGATCACACAATCATTATTAATGCCTGAATTCTCTGCTCCTGAAAATAAAATGATAATAAAAAATTATTGATGGTGACATGCTTGCATTGGAGTGCATCAGCAAAAGTAATCCTGAAACATGAAATTCTTGTATCAGATCTACTTGAAGGTCTCTTAAAAAATATTTGATGTATGCAGATTAAATGAGATTAAACATGAGAACCTTGACTTGTTTACCTTAGAGACTAGGAAAGAACTGGCAAATGCTGAAACGGTTTTTAAACATTCACTTTATGTTGATTATTGACACAATGGTTGAGAATCACTCAAAATTATGTTAGCTATATGCTTGTTATCAAAACATGCCTCTGTTCATTATGTTTTTGTTGTCTGTTAAATAATTGAAAGCTTTCACACTGTTTTGATAAAGCTACTAAAATGTGATAAGGAAGAACAAGGAGCCAAAGTAATTGACAGAAAAGAAGATTTCAATACAGGTAGAATTTTCTGTCTCTCAGCTTCTGTGAATTGCCAAAGAAGTACAGAACCTGTCCATTTCCAATAGATTTGCAAAGCAAAAAGAGGAGGCTAAAAATAACAGAGAGCTTCAGTACTACATCAGAGTTGGGCATGTCTGGTTTAAATCAGTCTTAACTTCTGTGCTCACATCTAGGCTGTGCACCTCCAATGCATGGGAAGGGAGGAGCTGAAGATTCAGTCTCACATCACTGAATAGCTTACATTCACCCATATATGTAATTTACTTTTTGTGACAGATTGAATACTGATAGTATTTATTTTAATGATTGTTTCAGTACTCCACCTGTGAGAGAGCAAAGCAGAACAGAAGCTTTTCAAAATAAAAAGAGAAGCTTAAGCCTTTGATGTATGTGGCAAACCTGTCAGTGATGAGGAAGATATGTCAGCAGGCAGAGCTGTGATTGTCAAAGTGGGAAGCAAGCAAAGTAAGACACTGGCATGTGACACGCCTCTCATTGCGAGTGCCATAAACTGAGCAGTGCACACCAGGTAGGCATATTACACATACACTGTGTAATAGAAAGAATACATATACAGAAAATCTGGATTTATTACATTACTTTTGTCATTTGAACTGCAGCTGCAAATGGTGTGAGCAGGCAGGTACACACTGTTTAATAAGACTTCCTCTCAGCTATTGCTAGCTATTTAACAGTTAGACGTTATTGTAAGCAACTGTCTAGCTTCCTGCTGGAGTCAGTGGAGAGAGGAAAATCCTTCCAGAAGGTAAATGCTCTCACTTGTCTTGGATACGTATTTTGGCATGGGATGACCCTCCATCCTGGCCTGACTGCCTTATCCAAAACTATGGTGGAAGTTTAGACAACAAGCTTACACTCATTACCCAACTTTTAGAGGGACAAATAAAGGCAAGACAAATCTCATCCCATATCTCTGTTACACAATAATAACAGATTACATTGTCTATGTGTGAATGAGAAACCTACTTTTGAAGCCTTCATTTTCTCAGCTTCAAGTTAGCCATCTACACAGATGTGACTTCACTTTCAGGAGTGCCGAACACCCTTGCTTCTCTCTACCACTACCTGAACTAATTGAGCACAATTTTTTTTTTTAAAGAAAATGCATTCCCACATTGGTAGAGAAGGACTGAAATAACTAACATTTCACATAATAATTTGTACATTTGGACACAGTGAAAAAGCCTTTCACCATTCCAGGTGAATATTGAGTATTATCTGTGCTTCACAATGAGCCATCACCTTTGTTTTTCAGTCCCCGGTCCTCTGTGCTAGAAGGCATGCTGCTAGCACCCACACTCTCACTGTGCAAACCCAGGCATAAGTGAAGAAGATTCACCTAGAAGACTCCCCAAAAGACAACAAAGGAGCTTTGGCAGTGCTGCCCACAGCAGCCTGTTGCCGTCAGGTGAGAGGAGGGATTATGCTCACTAGCCCTCTCTGCTGGTGGCTGCCCTGTTCCTTACCTATTGGTGGTTCCAGCAGGAGTAGCAATGCTCAGGTTTCCTAGTCTCCCCCACAGACTCTCTTTCCCAGCTTCACCCTTTCTTATTGTCACTCATTCTATTTCTGGCAGCAGTTGCCCATCCTCGGCCTGTTCCCTGAACCCTCTTTAGCTCTGGTAATGCTGCTAAGCTGGTTCTGCTGTGATGGTACCTGCAGGAATACACTTCTTGTTCATAGGACTATCTTTGCTGTAACAAACTCAAAATACAGCATAAAATGGTCCAGAAGAAGATACAGAAATTCTGCAGTAAGCAAGTGTGGGATAAGTGAACTACATATTTTTTATTTCTAGTATTTTAGGATGATGCTTTAGATTCCAATATATTAATTATCATCCCTGAAAAAAATTATATTTTTCATCATCTCTGGATATTCCTAGCATCTAAAAAAATGTCCAGCTTCTTTTAAAATTTTCCTAAGTTCTTTCTCTCTAATTATTTCCAGTTTTGCAGGATGTGGAGTGAAGCTGTATTTTTTACAGTTTAATTACAAAAAGCATGAAAAAATTTTCCTTTTAGTATATTTTCTTACTCCATTGGACTCACTCTTTTTTTATTATTATTTTATTATTATTATTATTATTCCTGTGATGAGACTGGAACAAAGAAAGTATGCTCCTTTTGTGCAAGTGTGGCAAGAAATCTCTGAAGGGGAAGTGGTAGGAAGAGAGAGTGTGAGTTTACCCTTCTTCGTCCTGTGGAACATCTCTTTTTACTCAATCTAGCAAGAACTGGGGAAAAACACACCCTTATATAAATTATAAAATTTTATATTTTATAAAGAGTTACACATAGATATTTATAGCTTCTAAAAATGGAATAGTTTTGGCAGAGCTGTGGATTTGGAAGTCCTGCCCATAGCAAAATGTGCAACTGAGAGAGTTCTGAACATTCAGAGCTAAAACACAACATGTTATAAAAAGCCTGTAACACAGCCCTGCAAAGTAAGATGATTCTCACCACAGATCTCAATGTATGCACTTACAAGTTCTGAAAAATAATAATCTTTCTGGAAAAGGTCTTCAAGGCTTCATAAATAGGGAAATTACTTTCATATGCATACGTAATTCTAAATAGATACTGTAGTGTTAGCTCTACTGGTAGGCACTAGTGTAGGTAAAGATTTTGTTGAATAATAAAAGTTGCTTGGGAACATGTGTGTTTTTTTTCCAACCAGAAGGGAAATGTGGGGACTACCACAGCTAACTGTCCAACCAAAACTGATTCCAAAACAGCTTAATGAAGAGCACAAAAAAAAAGAAACACAGTTTTTTTATTACTATTTTAAGCTAAAATTGAAATGCATATCTGGGTGTAGCAACTTCAGCTTTTTACACACATGACTTTAAAACTTAAAATCTGAATTTTATTTTCTAAGGAAAGCTCCTTACAAACCAGCAGTAAATTAATACAGATTTGTGATACAGCTAGTGAAATACTGTGGAAGGAAAGTTCCTATATAGTCTGGCACAAGCAAATGTGTATGTGCAGACTCAGAGATAAATGTTTGTGTATCATGCTCTGTTGGCTTGATTTTCCTTTGCCCAGACAATCAAAATTTGTATTAAAACCTACCATATTTTGCACAAAGATCACACAAGTGGCATGTATTAGGCTTAACCATTAAACAGGAAGATTTTATAGACAATTTAATATTCATAGACTCATATTTTCGTGAGTCAATACAAGGAGAATTGTTTTCTGGGGCAAATGATTACACTTTATTTCATAGGGTTACTATAATAGCAAGTCATGTAAACTAACTTTTCAAACATTGCTTAAATTAGTGCCTTTCAATACCCAGTATGTATTTTGCATTACAGAGCATGTGAATGTGTGGAATTTTCTAATTTCTTCAAATTCAATTTAAACTGGCACTGACATAGTAAACCAGCAAATCAACTCCTGATCTTGGATGGAACAGTACACCACTCATCTAAATTAACGAGTTTTTACCCCTTAGCCCCTAATGCATTTGTTTCCTTTTTACAATGACTTTGCTTAATATTTCCCATTGACTTACACAATCTTCGCCTGAAAAATTAAGCAAACAAGCTAAGATAATGTGAGACACACAGACTAAGAGCAAATTAGGAGATTAGGATTTTTTTCCCTGATGATAATTTTACCTGTTTTGCAAGGTAACCCCATATTTTTCAATTCAGTTAATTTCCATAAGCGTAACAACAGGAACTCAGCTAGTAGCCAAAAGATCCTCCAAGCGTTGGGGCAGAACAGAAAAAGAAGTGAGCAGATCCTTAACAAAAGGCATTTCAGCTTGCTTGCTGCACAAGAACTCTGTCAACAGAAGTATGTGTGAGAATCCCTGAGGCGAAAACAGCCTTCTGCAAGCACTGGCCAAATTATTCACAGAAAAAGACAGAAAAAAAAGGAGAGAGAAGAAAAAAAAATAAAAAGAGAGCGTGAGAGCATGCTTCACAGGAACACCAGGCACTTCTAAAAATACAATGTGACCTCATTCTTCGCATTATACCATTTAACATTGTGCTTTGCTTTATCACCTGGAGCACCTGGAATCAGGTTCCCAGTGCACACACTTGACTTTGGATGCTGTCAGGTTTTGAAAAGGTAGGCTGTGAAATGCCTTTTGATGTAGTATAGAGCCAGTATAAAGGAATACCAAAATTAGCTTTCCATGTTACTTGCAAATTCTAATTATTGTTTGCCTATCTTTCTTCAAGACCTACATTTGCTGCCAAGACTTCACGAGTCTTCTCTTTTACATATATTAATAGGATCATAGCTTGCAAACAGACTTCTGCATACACTGCAAAGCTTAGCTGTAGTGTAGCTTACTGGACATGTAAGATTCTGAGTATGATTATAAATTAGCTATTTGCAAATCTAGCCTGGAAAGGAAAAGGATGAAATGTCATTGGAAATATGGAATGAGAAGACTCTGAGTTATAGTTCAATTTTGGAAGTGTTTGTCTGTATTGCTTTTGATTAGAGAAAACAGCAAAAATAGTAAAGCTGCAATATCCTTCTGCTCATGCAATGGATCTTGTATGCTAGTAGTAGTAGATTACATTTTTCACCTGGAGATATCCAGGCATAGTTATTTGGCAAAGATGCTGCCAAATGTACATCCCTCCTGACTCATTTCAGTGAGTGAGGGAGGCAGCACTTAGATGCTGATTTCTTTTGCACCTCATGCACCTGACTGCCTTCGCTGAAATGAAACAATATTTTAGCCAGCAGAGCTTGCCGTATTTATGAATGAGTCACTCAGCAAATGAAGCCACATCTTGAGGCAACTATTTTACAGGAATTGCTTTATATGACAGTTCAGTGAGGCTTGTCTCAACTTAGAAGTGTTTATTATCCCAGGACAGCTGTACTACCAAGCCTCTCCTTTAGCTTTGCCACATCTGTCCCCACCTCTGCCATGGCAGAAACTCATTTTACATTGCCAAGGAAAGTAAAATATCTTCTCAAATACAATAAACTACACTGATAAAGAGACACTTTGCTAATTTAACTTTGCTTACACTCATGTTTGTCTTAGGTGCAATTGTTGGTCACAGATGTGCTGTTTTCCATCCATCATCTTAACTAATGCAGCATTTTAAGTGACTTATTTACAGCTGGACCTGCTTGCAATATATAGGAGGGAAAGACTCTGCTCCAGGAGGGATCACTGACACATTTTATGTGATTAGCTGAGACTGAAGTTCAAGTTTAATCCAGCTGAGGCATTAACATCCAGCCAGTGTGCTGTCGGTTGTGTTTTGGTCTAAAACAGCATTCTCAACAGCATTGTCATTGTCACCTTACCACCATGAGGGAACAGTGTTTTAATTGCAAATAAGGTGAGAAAATACCTTCTGTAACACAACTATTACCATTTCTGAGAATTTAGGTCCATGGGCAATGTTTAGTCCTAGTTAGTTTACATAAAGTGGGCCTTGGCGTTGCAAATGATTCTGCTCTGTGCAGCCCATAAATAGCATGGTTACAATTGAGCAAAATCAAACAGAAGGAATGTGTGAGCACCAGTAAAGTGAAGGGACTAGACATAGTTCTTCATGTTTGGAAAAGTCTTGTACTTGCATATCTGATAGCATCTTCTCGAAAGAAGGTACCAAAAAGCAGTCAGATATGAATGGGGAACTGAGGATATATGTCTTTCAGCATGTCTATGAGAACACAAATTAAGCATCCTTAAAGAATAAGATCTGACTCTCCTTCTGCCATTAGGCTTCTTTTAGCAATGCATTCAGTGTACTGCTTTTGTATTCCCTGTTCAGCCTCATGTATTTTGTCTCGCACCTATGAAATGCAGCACCAAGCTCCTGATGAGGTATTGGCCTGAGGTTGTTTGACTGCATGCTTTTAGAAGGCGATTTTGAGTGATTTGAGATTACAGTCTGAACTACTTGAGAAATTAAATCTGATGTGAAGTTGCTGAAAATCCTAATACTCATGGGAAAGAAGGGGTGAAAGGGGAGGGTGTGTGTGCATATGCATTTATCTGAAATCTGTGGTATTAAATGAAAGCCAGAATTTTTTAATATATTGCCCTAGAATACTTCGGCTGTGTTTTTATATGAACGGTGCAATCAGCATGAAACAGGAAGAGCAGCCAGTCATACACAGACACAGTTCATAAACAGAGGCCCCAAGAAAAAACAACACCTAATAAATATTTTTAAAATAACACTGGATAAACCACATAGGGCAAAAAAAAAAGTCTGCCTCTCTTTAGGTTGAGGATTTTGGCGTCAGTAAGATCCTAGCTCTTCATTTAATAGCAACCAGTCCAAACCGAAGTCAGGAAACAGCCTTTCTGCAAGCAAAAATACACAGTTATGAGCTGCTTCTCCCTCCAGTTTAAATACTACCACTGTTTCTTCAGCCTGTAAAGTGAATTCTGTTACATATGTTCAAAGGATGCTCAATGGTCTGGTTGAAAATTGATTTTCATTTTGCACAAGAGGAATGAGGCTGGAAGAAGCAATTTTCTCATATTGGAGGATACCTGTATTGAGACAGACAGCTTAAGGGTCATATTCACATCTTTACTTTTTTTTTTCAAGCTCATGAAGCTCACTTTGGGTGGCTTCCAAAATTGAATGCATCTGTCTGAGAAATCTCTGCTGGACCTGTGACACCCATCCTCAGCCAACAATACTGGACATTGGCAGTTGTTTTGGCAATTCACAGGGGCAGAGAATGGTGTAGATCTGTGTTTATTCTATGGTTCCTATGGTTCATAATTCCTTAAAAGTGGAAGAAATTAAGCTTTTTAAAGTTACTCCCTTCTTTGAAGAAGGTATCTATTTATAGAGAAGAGTTGCATTTCATTAGAAATGTCCATGTTTTTCGCCCTGAATGGCGTTCTCTTAAACAGGGATAAACCATGATCTTAACCAAACCACCACCTCTCCAAACCCTTGATTTTCTCAGAATCTATTGAAATCCCCCAACAGCTCCAACAACCTTCAGTAACTCTTCAGTGCCCTGCTCTGCTTCAAGCTTCCCTCACATCAGCAAGTTCAATTTTAAGTCCTGATCCTACTCTTCAAAGTCGTTTCCATGCCTTGATTTTCGTTTCAGCTTTCTCTGTCCTTGCAGTCTGTGGCTGTGCCTACTACAAGGATGCTATAGGACCGCAGGGTATCTCAAAGGGCACTGCTAGGCATCCACATGCAGGCACTCGTTTAGGCAAATGAATTGTACCTTCAGTTTACTTAGTAGGCTATTCAAAGAAATTAAACTTCAGGCACCTAATTTTGATGACTCATTGAGGATTCTCAGGTAAAAGCCTTCGCTTATATGGAAAGCCTATGTTCTTAATGTATGCACCTAAATTCAGCTGGCATAAGAACTGTATTATTTTAAAAAAATAGTTATGTATTAATCTGCTGGTTAAGCAAAGAAGCTCATGTAGGAAGCCAAATTGATCAAAATTGCCAGCAGCTCTCTGTTGTGTGAGGACCTGTATCTGTGCTGCAGTACATTATTATGGAAAATTTCAAGGCTAAATCGGAACATACTCAGAAAACAAACAAGAACAAGTCCTTTAGTGCCCTGTGTATTAAATCAGTTTGTGGCATTTCAGCTCCCCAAGTTTGTACTCCTATCAGTCTTTTAAGGTTTCTGCAGTGTTCTGGCAACACACTACATTTTTCAGTTGAAATATGCTGCTTAATGCAAGACTGGTAAACAGCTTGGATAGGCAGGGCTTTGATTTATGAACTGCATCAATATGATAATGAGGATGTTGGCTGGGCAATTAGTTTTAAATTGTATAAGCTCACACTAGCTCTTGTTATTATGAGCACCAAGGTTTGTCAGAACACCTCTGAGTTCAGTATTTCAGAATCCTCTGGCGTCTTTATACCTATTAGACCAGAACTGCAGCAAATTAAAGCCTTTGCTACACCTTCTGAATCTAATATCACTAAACCATTTGTCTGAAAACGTCAGCAGTAAATAGGTGCATCCCTTTAAAATGCTACTTTACATGCATCCATTTTTATTTTTTTTTTTCATTTCAAGATGGGCTTTGGACTCCAGTAATGTCTTTATTACCCACTCTAATCAGTGTCTGTAATGAATGTTAAATAAATGGTGACCCCTGCAATAAATGCCCATTACTGCAAAGGCCATGCTGGAGGGCAGACTCCTCCTCTCAAGATCTGTTGAGTGCATGAGATATAAATGGTGGCAAGGGAGGATTGTGCCAGCTGCAGTGAAGATAAATTATTTCAGAGGGAGCCAAAGTTATTTTGGAGGAACCTCCTGTGATCCCTATCTGTATGTGCAATAAGGCCAAGGTGAATCCTGCTCAGTCAGTTTTGGCCAAGAAATATCTTTTGCTAAAAGAATTCTTCCCTTAAAACCAACATATTTTTGATGGATGATCCAATGCATTTTTATTTAATCTGAAGGGGAAAAAAATCATTTATGTTGGGGGATATTTACTAGTTTTGATTAATCTGTTTAAATTTTCAGAGATTTCAGGAGAAAGAAGTGTTCAAATATAAAGTGTTCAGATGAGTATTTCAGTATTTTCAGCCTTTCTGTCTCCTAGTTCCCCATGTGACTTTTGGTTGAGTTTTTTTGCATTAGTAAGTATTCAATTAATTAGACAGAAATTCACAGTCACAGAATCACAGAATCCTAGGGGTTGGAAGGGACCTCGAAAGATCATCTAGTCCAACCCCCCTGCCAGAGCAGGGTCACCTAGAGTACATCACACAGGAACGCATCCAGGCGGGTTTTGAATGTCTCCAGCGAAGGAGACTCCACAACCTCTCTGGGCAGCCTGTTCCAGTGCTCTGTCACTCTCACAGTGAAAAAGTTTCTCCTTATATTCACATGGAACCTCCTATGCTCCAGTTTGCAACCATTGCCCCTTGTCCTATCATTGGTCATTACTGTAAACAGCTTTGCTCCATCATCCTGAAAGAGTCCTTTTGAATTCTTTTTTCTTTGGATAAGTTTATGTGGGTTTGCCCAGTTATACTAGGTAAAGTCAAAACACCCAGCAATACTTTAGTGACAGCTGCTTTAGAGGTGTCTAAAGTTTTATTTATGTACAGAAGGAAGTGTTTCTTAAGCCAAGGTGCATATTTGAGGCCTGAACAAATCCTGTTTGACTTTATGCTTTTTGCTTATTTCTTCTCCTCCCTTTTGAGATCTTCCAATAATCAGTTACACTCTTCTGGTTTCCAGTTTCAGTTCTTAAATTCCAGATTTCTACTTACTGAGACTTCTTATGTTTGCTAAAAGAAAGTGACTTACAGTATCAGATTATCTTTTCTCCACAGAAGGGGTCTTTCTAGACTTTTGTCAAATGTCAGCACTCCTTTTTGGGTAAACACAAACAACTAAACATTTCAAGTGATGTAACATATGTAGTCTAAAAATATCTAAACTAGCTTTAAGCTTACTAACTTAGGTCTCACAAGGAATTAAGCAGTGAAGCTGAAGCATACTGCTGTGTTACACCATTTTTGGGGTATCCAAAGAGTTAACTCAAGAGATCTTTACATGGCACCTTCAATAAATTTATATCAAGTTCAGAGGTCATCCTTGAACCTCTTCTCTGGACCCTCCATGTTTGTTTTTTTTATAGTATAAATTTCTACTGTGAGACTTCCTCAGATTTTCTCTACCTGTGGTGTCTTTACACAGAATAAAACGTCTTTGGGCATTTCCACATGACTCTGTAGAATGAAGCAGCAAATAATCATCCCGTTATGAAAAACTGTGCATCCACTAGTGGATGCTGCTAGAAATTTTAAAGGGTCTACTATACCTGAAGCATAGTCCACAAATAAAAATGGGCTGGGTTTTTTATTTTTTTTTGTCAGAAAGGAATTTGGAGTAGAGAAAAATATCTGAAATTCTGACCTTATTTGCATACTAAAAGGTATATGAAGCAATAGTGCAGGAAATGTATTTCTTAACTTTTTCTAAAGAAAGTGGTAGAAGATCCATCCCTGGAAACATTCAAGGCCAGGTCCGAAGGGGCTTTGAGCAACCTGATCTAGTTGAAGATGTCCCTGCTCACTGCAGGGAGGTTGGACTAGCTGACCTTTAATGGTCCCTTCCAACCCAAACCATTTTATGATTCTATGAATAATCAGCACAATGGTAATTTTTACTTAAAAAGCAGAAAAACTAGTAAATATGTATATTTGATAGTTTCATTAACTTTAACTCCCTTCCTATGACTACTCTAATGCTGCATTTAGTTTAAGGTCAAAAGGTCAAAATTTGTGGTATTTTCATCACAAAATATCTTAGGAGGGCTTGATATTCAAAAAGCCATGGGCCTCTCCTTTTGTAAAATACCAGCCACTTCTAAAGTGTGCCTCTTCAAAGGGACTATTTGTGTAATGATAAACATTCTGATTTCAAAACATCCAACACTCTTTGGCTGTTTTTTAAAGCATGTTTTAGTCCCCATTATTTTTAAGAGAAACTTAAAAATTTTAAGAGACTGTAACTAATGCAGTCTTGGCTCCCTGGGCCAAAGCAATGACAGGACAAAGCACCTGTATGAAATATGGACTTCCCTGTACACCTCAGCCAGGCATAAATTACAAACCGCCCCAGCCAGGAAGAGTGGCAGGGACGAGAAAGGAGCAATGTCACCGCCTCAAGCCACCCACACCAGTGCACTTACTGCTGACAGGTTTCTCACTGCCACCTCTCTCTTTCTTTAAACTGCAGTAAGTGAACACTATTCGTGCTTTTTTTGGTGGTGGTGAAACACTGAATTGGTCTTGTTCATCTTTCATCACAAGTTGTGTGAACATGTGGCAGTGCCTCAGCCACAAAGGCAGTCTGTATTATTAGCCATAAGGCTGCATTGCTTTAGTGAAGCTCTGCTTTGCAAGATGATACCCAAAAGCAGTCAAAAATGGAGTTACTCTCAGGCTTTCTTGAGAAAAATAGAGCCCTGTGTACAAAACAGCAAAACAGTTGTGGTAAGTGGGAAATTATCTGTGCCACTTCCCAAAAACTTACATCCTCAGGACTTCAACAAGCCCTGGAACAACAATGATCTGAGCTCAGAAAATAGGTTGCACAGTAAGAAATAAATGGGCAAATGAGGATTTGTATTTATTTTAAAATTTCTGTTGCTCCCACAGATGAAAATTAACTACCTTAGTCAGGGTCAGAATGCGTACAGATATAAAGAAACTGTAACACCTCCCTTAATTTGCTTATATTCACAACTTAACATAATTACCAGCATTTTTCTCTCTCATTTTAATGTATAGTTTTTATGTTCTAAAACCCTGAAATCCCATAGACTAACAAAATATTGGCACACATGCAAATGCTCACACAAGAACTTTGCTTGTTAAGAAGTCTGGGTTGTACTCTGTATGTGTTTGTTATAATGCACTACTGTCAACATCCCTTTAACTCATTGGGGGCGCTGTCGTGGTTTTAGATTCCTAGGCGTTCCCACTGCACTAAGAGAGTGACAAATATAAGATTGAGAGTTGCCTACACACCTTCATCTTCAGTTGCCACTGAAAATTTATATTATAATATGGTTCTTAATTACACAGTCTGACAGTTTTGTAGCCTGTGGTTTCCTGCTTCATCCTGCCCATAAGACCGGCAACCTAAGAAGTGTCAACGTAGGAAAGACAGTGGCGAAACAAGACATGCTATTTTTTTCCTATGTGCTGTGATAAGTAATTAGTGTTGTTTCAGCATACTTTTGTGTGAGTATTTACATGTAATTGTATAACTGTGCAAAAGGCTAAGCTTCCCTTTGATTTTAATATGGTACCTAACTGATGGCATCACATTTTTAGTGAATTCTTGTCATACATAACCTTCAGTTAAGTAAAGAAATGTTAACTTACATAAACAATTCCAAAGATATTTGAAAGTATCCCAAACAAACACCATACCAGTGAGGGTACAGGCAAGTAGAAGGTTTTTATGCGCTTCTACCTGAAATGTTCTTGAGTTTCCTTTTCTCAGAGCAAGACGTGACGTGCCAGTGAGCTTACCTGCTATGTGTTTACTGCTACAAAGCTCCCTCACCACTCTGAATTTACCCATACAACACAAAAACATGGAAGAACAGCAATGTCCACCATTCATTTGCACCAACAAACCAACCAACCTCCAAGCTGAAAACAGTGTCAGTATTCTGGGTGCCCAAAATAACTCTTCCAGTTGTGAACCTCAACCTATGCAAATAAGATGGCTGGCCTACTAACTTCCACGATTTGCTTTGGGAGAATTTTTACATAGTGTTGTCAGTCAAATACTGCATATGGAAGCAGTACTTCAGAGACAGTTTAAATGCTACTGTAGAAATGCCACCATACTACGAAAGTTGTATTATAAGGGGTAACTAGTATTAAAAAGACAACTGAGAAGGTTCTCGCAAATGTATATACTCAGTTTATAGGTGGCAGTGGCAACTAGTTACATACTGCCCAGTCTAAATGCTCTTTATCCAACATCATGTTATCTCAAATTAACATTTGTGTGGCAAAATTTCTGCTTACTCTGATGGGTACATAACTAAGCAATTAAAGAAATAAAAGTATGCCTATTCTGAGATTTTAAAATTCTCCTTTTCCACTTGTTTCAATGAGACTTTATAGCTTTATTTTGTGCAGCATCTTCTTAATGGGGCATACTCCATTAGTGCATATTTGAGGAGCTTATGCTAAACAGAAGACAGCTGAAGATAAACAGTCACAGATTTGCATACCTGTTGTCACAAATTCAGCAATGCTGCGATTGCTTCTTACTCTGTAACAGCTAGCATGAATTTCTAAACACAAGAAATTTCTATATTTAACCAGGAACAGTGGCTGAGGCTGAATTAAATGTATTAAATTCTTTTCTCTCCCAAAAGATATGTGACAAATCACTCCCCATAGAAGTGCAGAGGAGCTTAGAAATCCCCTGCAGGAGCACCTGGCATATGGAAGTGTCTCTGGCCTGGGGAACTGCCTGGCAGAGCAGAGATAAACTGACCGCTAGTGATGCAGAGAGAGAAGGCAGACATCTTCAGAAGCTGAATTACAGGTGAAAGATGAGGTATTGTATGCTAGGCGTGCTGTAAAACTGAGTGTTCCTTGGAGTTAAAACAACTGGAGATTTTTCAATGTGTTCATTTGAAGCCTCTTCTTTGACTCCTATGCATCTCACTTGATATTCTCCACCTCCTCACCCAGGCTAAAAACCTTTCAAATTGAAAACATTGCCTCTAGAGATTCAGCAAATCTAAAAATATCAGTCTTGCAGAGTAAGTTCAAATAGCTTGCTACATTGAAATGAACATCTGGCTTTAGAGCTTAATTTATGCTGCCATTTCTTCTGGTATTTGCTAAACATTAGCTTTCCCTCTCTTGCAGTGTTGTTTTTCTACAAGCTAAAGCATTGTAGATATTACAGATAGGCATATACTGGATACTGGAAGGGACTGAGATCTATAAACATTACTGGGCTGAAAGTATCACAGCTTAGTATCTAGCAAAGTTAGCTGAAGCTGGAATAGCAACTGTCTTCCTGCTATCAAAGTAATTTCACATCTTGAAAATAAAAAAAAGACTTTTAAAAGGACTGTTTGGAGCCATAATAATGGTAACACGTCTGTCAACTTACCAAAAACTTCTGTTTCCTATGCTAGTAAAAGATACTGAGACATAGGATTTGTATACCTTTACTATCAGTCCTTTTCAGCCTCTGGAAATTTTTTTCTGTATGATCACCATCACTAAGCTATACTTTTCTACCTTACCTCTTCCTAACAGTTAGCAATAATGGTCTCTGCTCAAGGGAAGGTTGAAGGCCAGGAAGGTGAAGTTGTTATGGCAGAAAGGGTTATGGCAGTAAGAGATGTAACTGCATGTCTGTCCGCTACAGGGGTATGGAAAATCAGGGAGTCAGAGTAAAAGAGAGAGAGGTGGAAACACAAAGACAACTAATTCCAAGCTCTTCCCAAGTCACCCCCAACAATATCTAGTTGTTCAGCTTCATCTGCCCAAGGCCTGTCCCCTGACAGACTTCTTTGACAGTCCTTAGCACCCCGTTCTCACTTATTTCCCCCTTCACATTCCCTGCATGCACATGTGTCCCACCCATGCCCAACATGCTGAAACTCTTGATGGATGCTCTGCAGTGAATGATATCTTGCAAGCAGGAACACGACTGTCCCCATAGCCTTGGCTGGGCAGGCAAGAGAGAGTCCATGACATCCTTTCTGCTCCAGGATCACCTTCCTCCAGGCAGCCTGCAGGCAGGGAGGAGGCAGCTCAGGCAGCTCTGCCTTCTGGCAAGTCCAGGCAGTTCTGCCTTTTGCCAAGCAAAGTTGTCTGGATCTGGTTGTGCCTCAAGCCTGCATTTGTAAGCTTATTGTACATGAACAATGCATCTGGTATTAGGCCCTTCATGTCTCTATCTTGACCTGTAAAGTGAGGAGAAAGATGGAAGGAAAGGAATGGAGGAGCAGAATTGTCTAGTATGGCAAGGGAGGGATTTGAGGGAGGGCTCCCATGGATGCAAATGAAGGCTGACTTTTCCAGAGAGCTGGAAATTCTTTAGGTGTGAAATTCTTTAGGGTGAAGGTTGATATTTTTGAGCTATGTTACTGTGAGTGATCTGACACCTTACTGGCACTGGTCAGAGAATGAGTGAGCTCATACTCTGTAGTTACATGTGGAGCCATAACTCAGCCCAACTTAGAAAGGCTTTGAGTCTTAGTGTCACAAATAAACTGCAAAAATTAAGTAAGTGGGAGCAAGAAGCAGGGCCTGGAACTCTCCCTTGCCAGGAAGATTCCTCTCGCAACAGGCCAAAGACCCCACTACCATCTTGTTCGCCAGCTTTTGCCCTGTAAATCTCATGTCCCTTTCAGCAGGGTGTTTGATGCTGGCAGGAGAACTGTGCCATACCAGATTATGTGACCTGCCTGGTTGATGAAGGAAGAGCTGTAGACATTGTCTATCTAGACTTTAGTAAGGCATTTGATAGTTTCCCACAACATTCTCCTGGAGAAATTGGCTGCTCATGGGCTGGATGGGTGTACCCTTCACTGGGTCAAAAACTGGCTGGATGGCCAAGCACAGGGAGCAGTAGTAAATGGAGTCACATTCAGTTGGCAACCAGTCACCAACAGTGTCCCTCATGGCTCTGTACTGGGGCTGGTTCTGTTCAACATCTTTATCGATGATCTGGGTGAGGGCATCGAATGCACCACCAGTAAATTTGCAGATGACACTAAGTTGGGTGGGAGTGTTGATCTGCCTGAGGGTAGAAAGGCGCTACAGAGGGACCTGGACAGGCTGCAGTGATGGGCCGAGGCCAATTGTATCAGCTTCAACAGACAAATTTCTGGGTCCTGCACCTGGGCCACAACAACCCCATGCAGAGGTACAGGCTTGGGGGAAAGTGGCTGAAGAGCTGCCTGGTAGAAAAGGACCTGGGGGTGCTGGTAGACAGTTGGCTGAACATGAGCCAGCAGTGTGCCCAGGTGGCCAAGAGAGCAAACGGCTTCCTGGCCTGTATCAGAAACGGTGTGACCAGCAGGATTAGGGAGGTAATCGTGCCCCTGTACTCGGCACTGGTGAGGCCACACCTGGAATACCACATTCAGTTCTGGGTCCCTCACTACAAAAAAGACATTGAGGTACTGGAGTGGGTCCAGAGAAGGACAACAAAGCTGGTGAAGGACCTGGAGCAAAGGCCTTATGAGGAGCGGCTGAGGGATCTGGGGTTGTTTAGTCTGGAGAAGAGAAGGCTCAGGGGAGACCTTATCACTCTCTACAGCTACCTGTAATGAGGTTGGAACAAGGGGGTGTTGGTCTCTTCTCCCAAGTGACAAGCTATTGGACAAGAAGAAATGGCCTGCAGTTGCACCAGGGGAATTTCAGGCTGGATATTAGAAAAAAAATTTCACTGAAAGGGTGGTCAGACATTGGAACAGGCTGCCCAGGGAAGTGGTGGAGTCACCGTCCCTAGAAGTGTTCAAAAAAGTTGCAGATGTGGCCCTTAGGGACATGGTTTAGTGTTGGACTTGACAGTCCTGGGTCGATGGTTGGTCTGAAAGATCTTGAAGGTCTTTTCCATCCAAAACAATTCTATGATTCTATGATTCTGTGTTGCATCCTGGTGGCCAATGGAATTTTCTGCCATTAAGAAGAAAATCTGTTCCCAGAAAAGAGGGTCCTGCTTTACAGCCTGAGCTGTAGGAGCTGAGTTAATCAGTGTGGGTACAAGGACAATACAAAGATACTGCATCTGGACAAGGACGAAACTGTATAAGATCAAGTGAGAAACAGTAGAGTACTGGTAGTGTATTTCTCTACAACCTGGTTAAATCACTGAATTTCAATACTAACAGCTAAAATGTAGCGAGACAAAAATGGAAAAGTAAACAGTCATCTTAAAGCAAAAATTCAGAAATGAAGATACAATGCAAAGACGACTCACAAGCAGCACTTTAGTTCTAGCTGGCATACAAAGGGAACTTCCATATTATAGGGAGCTAAAAATTTGTCAATGCCGGAGGGCTATGACAACAGAAGAGTTGCTTTAGCCCCTAAAGTGGTGTTTTCTAACAGTGCTCTGCCTCCTGATAAGGGAACACCAAAGCTGACTCAGAGAACTCTGAGCTGGGACTCTGCCCAGAGGAATAATATGAATCATCTAAACCACTCGTACAGCTCCCTCTGTCAATTTACTAAAACCATCATATCTGCAGTTGGATCTGTGGCTTAAAAAACATGGCCTAAGGCAGGATTTCTTTTGCCGCTATGTCAGTACTTTACAAGATCCAGAATGTGTTTAATACTAGGTTGATGGGGATTGAAAAATATCACTAGAATTCTAAAAATATAATTCTTGCTTTCTCTGGATAAGATCTCACAGAAAGCTATGCTTCAAAAACCATGATTTTAAAGTGATGAAATCTCTGCTTCTTTACTGCCTCTTTCCATGACTCCTCCTTTGACTCAAAGGAGTTGTGCCAATATAAAAAAATGTTATTTATATTGTGGCAGGGCTAGGGCACCATAAAAACAATCAGTTATTTACTGCATGAAGTGCAGTAAATTCACAGGAGCGAGTCTCCACTCAAGAAACTTGCAGCCTGTACCTCTGAGCATGACATGAAACAAATAACTATGGAAAGCACAACCAACTGTACAGAAGGCAGATCGTGATGAACATATATAAACACAAATATTGGCCAGCCAGCCCCCAGAGGCTCATGAGGCTGGTTGAAGGCTGAATAAATACTGAAACAGCACAGACTGCTAATTTTACAGTCACATCAGGGATTGTTTTCAAAAAGCATTAAAAAGCACTTTTAAAAAGCATAAAAGCATTACCAAGTTGTACCTCAGTACGAAAAAGACGTTAGGATGTTGTGGGGTTTTTTGCCACCCTAAATTCAGGTGAAATCAAGGAGCAAAGGATAATTAAAAAATACAGGTGAAAATATTTTCAGTGTTCTTGTTGGAAGATGACTTAGCTAGTTGATGGTCTCACACTTTCTTTCTAAAAGTTTGACACAGGGGAGATTTAAAACTGTTTTACTCACACAAACTACTTCAGCCATCTAAAGTAAGCAGTTTTGAAGTGTTGATAGGTCAATGCAACCCCACAGTTTTCTGTTGTGTGTTTAGTATCATTCTTTCTTCTAAGTGGATTTTCATCCTATTTTGAATATTAATGAACCATTTATTTTCAGCCAGAAATTAATTAAAACCCATTCATTCAACTGAGAATAATTCCAGCTACTCAAGGCCATTTTCCATGTTTGTTCCTCTTTTCCCAGATTCCATAAAGTACTTTAAAAAACCCCAAAACTCTATTACAATTATGCAGGAAAAAAAACATGTAAGAAACAAGAGAAGAGAGATGTGTATATAATTTTTAGAATGTTTTGCATATTAGACCTTCTGGAATTAAATTTTACATCAAATGTAAAGACAAAAGCCTCTGTATTTTACCCTTCATCTTAAGTAACGGGTTACTAGAAACAAGGTATAATTTTCTGCTGAGCATTTTTTGAAGTAATTCTCAGTCTGTCACCATGTTTAGCCTTAAAATAGACAGAACAAAAAAACTGCTCCCCAGAGAGATGCAACTTGTTTTGGCAAAATAAGTCCTCAACAAACTTCTTTTGCTAGCATAACATAAAGCAATTTCCTAAGTGAAATAAACTATACAGGCAAAGGGAACAGTTTGCTGTAGTAACTGAGTCTAGAATTTCTTCCATGAGAAATCTCTTGGTCAGATATGTGATTCTCCTCCATTAGCTACTCTGCTCTTATTTAATGCAGTTATTTAAGACAGTTCTTCAGATTATACCACACCAAAGAGCAACAACAACAACAACAAAGGATTAAACCCAGTTGGTGGTTCACTCTGAATCAGAGCAAAAGAAATTGCTGAGGTGCGTCTTCTGCTGAGGCTCACACAGTCTTGGTTTGGCATGTTTATGGCTCTGCTGTCTAGCTGTATTTTGTTCAAGTTGATTAATATACTAGATCTTATAGATACATCATCTAATAAAGCAATCCACAGCAGTACTTTGAACTTTTTGTAAAAAATGTCATTGCTGCATTATTCATTTTATTGACTAGTGCACCCAGGGAATTAATCAATCTGAGCTGCAAAATAAAATAAAAAGTATTAGGTTTTTTAGTATAGTTAGAAGGCTCAGCTGATGAAAGATGTGAGGAGATGAGATGGAAGCAAAACTAAAGCTCCTCAAAGGCATTTTATTTTAAAAATGGTTCTTTTAATTTAACAGTGAGCAAAGTGAATTCCCAAAGTGAAAAAAAAAAGAAAAAAAATTCTATTTTGAAGTAAGAATGATTTAGAAGTGTTAAAAGTAAGTTTAGGTTTGATACCACTACTCTGACATGTTGTAATATAGTATTATAATAGGTCAAAATCCATTTTTTTTTTTTTTGAGTTAATTTAGGGAAGCATTTTACCAGCATTAATTAAATGCCTTTTCTGAAATAACAGAAAATAATCTGAAAAGATGGAAAAATAGTTTTTAATATGAATTGGTTTAGGAACCCCTGTTTTGAAGAAATTAACAAAATTGTTTCCATCTTGAGGTGCATTGAAATATATTTTTAAATGCTAAAATTTCTTGCAAAATATAAACTATGATTTCTGCTATGCACCAGTCCAAACCCTAGAGAAAATAGTCTTGTCTTTTGAAAATTCACATAAATTGTCAAAATTGATAAAGAAGTATTATTAACCTCATTTCAAAGATTATTATCTCTGTCACAGATACTGGTCTAAAGATATACAGATGAAAAAACCTGGAGCGGGTAGAAGACAATCTCTATTTTACTTACTGAATCTGCCTGGGGATAAAAGTGGCAAGCCCTGGAAAAGACAAAACTGTTGAGTTTGGATGGCTACAATTACGGTAACTGGGAGATATCTTCTAAAAAGTTGCAATTATAACTTGTGAAAAGACCCTAGGAGCCTGACTAGTCACCCAAGACTCCTCCATAATCCAAGTTGAGGAATAGGGCCCTCAAAATGAGCTGCATGTTAGAAGAGTCTATCTCCAGGGACAGCAGATGGAGCATAGGATGACCACTACAGATAGATTATCTTTGCTAAACAGATGAATCTCACCAGGACTGTCCAGGCCAAAACCACACGTTCCTCCAGGAGAAACCAAAAGTGATTGATCTCCTGGTACCAATCAAAGTCTCAGTACTTCAGCAGGGACCTTTGAAGGACGTAGTAAATCTAGGCATGCCCCATGCCCAATTAATCTACAGATACTATAGACTTGGGATTAGGCTATCAAATTTGTTAATGGGGTGTTTACCATAAAAACGTGCAGAGTGTATACAGAGATAGTGGCAGAAAGAACTGCTGCCTTACTCATTATTTTATTGCACTTCTGGTGGAGTAAATAAATCAACTCTGAAAATTGTTTAGGAAACTTGTAGCACAAACGTAGACTGTCTAAAATAATAACTTGCTTGTTGATGACCCATGAATCCAATTTAAATCTCACATTGACCTTTTCTCTGAGTAGCTTTTTCATTAGTAGATGATTAAGTGATTGGAAATGGGTAAAAGAAAAGCTACTCAGCTTGCAAAGGGGCAGACCAATGTCCTAGTTGTCTCCATGTGTCCTGACATTTTTCAGAGTCAGAGGCACCAGTGGAAACTGGGCCATGTCCTGCACAAACTGATTCAATAACTTAACCAAACTATTGCACATTAGTGGAGTGACACCATTTTTTTTAAAGGGAGCCTAAATTCATGCTTCACATGCTGTACTCGACTTTCAGATTAGATCTTTTGTTTTTCCCCTACTACATAAACATGAAAAGGGTGAGTGAGGCGGAATGCCCATTTATGCCAGTACCATATTGCTATTTTTAATGTCACAGAAATCTTACTTTTCACCTGCCAGAAGTTCATCAGAATTGCACAGAATTTCCTGTGGGCAGCACCTGACTGTAGAGTCATACCATTTTGCAAGACCTACAATACTGTGTACACAAAACTTCAAAGCATTTAATGGAAAAAATAGTTATGCATTTCTTACTGTTAGCCTTTAAATGTTTCTTCTATTTTTAACCCTTGGAAGCTCAGCTTTGAAGAACCACCCCAACCTCTTCCCTCCCCTCAAATAACATAGTAGATTCAAACACCAAACAACACAGAAAAAAATCCATTTGTGACTGGCAAGAACCATCAGCAGGACAGCCTGATCACACTGCAACAGTAAAAAATAGGTTTCTGCATCTACTACCAGTTTCTACTACCCTGTTTGCCAGATTATTACATATACAGAGCAGCCTTCTGCTGCAAGAAATACACTTCAGTTTCAGTCTGTGACCTCATATTTTACCTTTTTTCTATAGACTCAGACCTAGTTCTGTGTTCACCCCCTTAGGTACTTGTACACTGTAATTAAATCCTATCTCACCTGCTTCTTTTTCACGGCCCAACATGTTAAGGTCTTGGAGCCATTTCTTCAGAAGATGTATTCTCCTGTCTCCTAAATTAGCCTTGCTCCCTGGACCCCTTCCAAACCTTCCTTAGGGAATGCACCAAATTACAAACCTCTTGAAAGATTTAGAGGTCCAGCAGGGCTGCACGTGGTGCAATAACTGGGGGAGACTGGCTTTAAAGGATATGGCTGGGCAGGTTAAAGTCAATGGAAGTTCAACTCGTGGAGAGATTAGAGGATCAAGGTTTAACAATCTGAATGCAGTACGTGACCTAAAGATGTTAGCAAGGATTCAGGCAATGTCCTTTCAAATCCTAAATCTGGGGCTAACTTTCACTGTTCTTTGTGCATTTTGATACCCGGTGTAAATAGTTATGGCTGTGGGGAAGCCCATGGAGTAATTGCAATTTGCTCTAAGTGGTCCACAGCTGGAAGGAGACACCTGAGCATATATAAAATGCTGCAGGGAAGGAGGACAGAAAGTTCATGCCTCAGAGGCTGGGGGCAGGCAGTGAGGGAGGAGCAGCTCTGGAAGCTGCTGGATTCCCATCCTGCCTGGAGCCAGGGCCAGGAGACTGCCTAGAGCTTCCAGACCCTGTCCTCCAAAACTGCTGGCAGGGGAGAGAGGGGAACCAGCGCCAGAACCCCTACCTCCTTACCCCTGCCGTGCTCTGCTTGACCTACTGCAGGAAGTGGGACTGTGCAGGTCTGTGCTTCTGGAGCTGGTATAAAACAGTTATGGGGACACCTAAACACAACAAATACATCACATAAATAAACCATAAATGTAATTTGTCCTGAAAACGAAAGAAATGTTCTGTTTAACTATGCCTGGTTGTTCAGTGATTGCAGTGAGCTCAGTGACAGTCACTATGATGTACTGCGTTCTGCTGAGCAGTCTCTTAATAACAGCTGTGTGATAACTCATAAATGACATTTCTCATATACAACACATGATATCAGCTTCACTACACTCATACAGCCATTTCTCTAATATCTCTAAGTCTTTCAGACATCTGAAAAGCAATGTCCTCCTAAAAAGTAAAATTGTTTTTGTGCTATTTTTTTAGAAGACTTCACATGTTGTTTTCCACAGAAAATGGTGATGTCCTTTCTGTGTTATAGGACAGTCCTAATTCCCAAAAGAATACAAAACATTTAATAAAACTAAGGGCAGGAAAATAATATTTGCCCATTTATCCCATGCAAATGGGTCTATAAAAAGAAATTACTTTTGAAAAGCAATACTGAAAATCTTTCATGGAGTGCATCAAGAAATTCTGAAACACAATATTCAAAGGCCTTTCCTGAAAGAAGTGGACTCCTAGGGCTAAACAGCACATTTCCAAAACATGTGGAGTTCTGTGAATATCAAGAGTAAGACTGTTCCTTAAAGCTCTCCAGTGTATATTATGCTAGTGATCCCTATAAAATATATATAAAATCAATTATTTTGTATATCAATTATACCTCCTCTAGAAAAGACCTTGGCCATGGATCTTCTAGTCTTGTTTATTCTTTATCTAACAGCTGTCTACTCAAAATCCTAGAATCACTCTTTCCTTCCGTCTTTTGTTCTGCTTCATTCTGTGTTTTCTTTACTCCGTCTCCTTCCTTTATTTTACAGGTGGGATGAAGAAATATAGTGTAAATCAATACCTGCAAAGTATTTCCTTTCAGAACCCACACTGAAATGCTGTTCATGCACTTGTGGTCTCTTATACTTGGCAACGAGCTAACAATATGATTTTTAAAATGTTATGGGAAAAATTTTAGGTAATGAAACAAAGTCCAATTAGTGGGACTAATGCCAAAGGGTTAATGTCTTTGCAAAGGATTAAAACGTGCACAATGCCAGAATTGACTTTATTTACGTTTTAGATAAAGTGGGAGAGAACTGCTGAAACCTCCAGTGTGAGTGGCAGCCATGGCCAGTTGTTTGACTTACAACATGACCACAGATGACAAACTCTACTAATCTCTTGTGAGAAATGGACCTTGTCTCAAGGAGCTTGAAATTTAAACATGCAAAAGAAGAGGTTGAAGGAAAAACAGTCAGGAAACTCAAAGTCAGGCAGCAGGTGTGTGATAAGGTCAGCAATTGCATAGATCCAGATGTTTTTCCCATTTGGTTTCATTCAAGGACTCCAACGCTTAGGTTATTCTCACAACAGTACAAGCAGACAAGTAGCAAATTAAGGCAGCTGAAGTCATTATCACTACAACTAAAAGGTGCTAAAATTCAACTGGAGATTTTTTTCATTACTTAAATGAATTTTAAACAGGCCTTGGATAGGCTTTGCAAGCCTACCTAGCAAGTCACTGGCAAATCTGGGAGCACAGTTTAGGAAGCCCAGACATGGTTACAGCCCACGCTGCTGGTGATGGGTCTCACTGCCACCTTCTTGACTTAGTCCTTCACTGCTCCCTCCAACTCAAAAGGAGAGCACAATGATTGTGTGCTACATTTATATAAAGCTTTTTCCTCTAATTTTCTGAAACTACATTTTCATTTTTGTTTGTTAAAAGGCTTAATGTTTAAATCATCTATTTTAACAGACAAGAAAATGCATTGTTAAAAGATCCCTACAGTGCATATATAGCCCATTTAAATAACCTTTTTCTCATTTTCTCTGTAATCAGAGGATTTCAATTCTAATGCAACACATTCATGCTAGAACCTGATTATATCCCAGAGCTACAATTCTGAGTGGCATCAGTCCACAGTATCTGGCAGTATTTGCCAAAAACATGTCAGGACTCCCCTATAGTTCAAATCACCCCATAAATTCTACACTTACACAACATCAGTGACCTCATACTCCAAGTATGCCTTAATGATCAAGCAAGTGGAAACGTTCAGTAAATACATTGAATGTTTGACATTGTTATCAGTGGGTGTTCCCTGGGTCTCTTGTGAAACAATCCCAAAATTAACACAAGGCTAAGAAGTGTTGGTCAAGTGAAACCCTTAAAAGTTACTTAGGAAATTTAAATAGACAACAGTATTTTTCTGTGCTAAAATTCAGCAAAATATTTCTTAGAGAAGTACTGGCAAAACAAAAATATGTTTTTTGAACTGCTTTCATTTTTTTCATTACTTTGACTGATTTTCTTTTAAGTCATTGCTACTGACATTATGAAGCTAGGACCCATCACCAGCCTCAAGAGGAGTTCTGAGAAGTTAAATATTTAGAAATCTACAAATATTTGATAAAGTCCATTACAAAAATGATGCTCAACCTAGACAAATATTTCAGCTTTTCAACTTCTCTAAATCTGGCCTTAGAAATACTCCTAATGGAAAAAAGGTTCATTCCAAAAAGCAGAGTGCAATGCCCTCTCTACAGTACATGAAGGTTACTTCTGATTTCCATGTCAGCAGAAGGTGCTGCCATGCTATAGCAACATAACAGAGGGAGAAACGAATAGAATCAGAAAGAAAACCAGATTTTTTTATTCTTTCTATTTTTCTGTCTTTCACTTGGGAAACTGTATTGACTTTACGCATATATGACTTTACGCATCCTACAACAGACCTATGGGGCAGCCTCTCAGGCCCACACCTACAATTGAGTCTATCCATATGGCCTTAATGGCCCAAGCAGCAGACAAAAGAAGAAACTTTGTGTCATAAACATCATGCTTAACATTGCCTTTCTTCTGTAGCCTTGTTAGGAATTAAGCCCTGACCCTGTAAATATTATACACACCTGATTATGTACCTGATTAGTCTCCTGAAGTGAATGGGACAACTTAAGTGCTTTAAGTTCATGTACAAAGAGTATATAGGGCAGGGGCTCAGTTTGAAAATGTGATGTTAATATATCTTACGTCAATACAGAGACATAAAAGAGACATTAAAAAAAAATCCCATAGCTAAACCTAGCAACAGCAAGAAGTGCAAAACTGATTTCTTGACCTGCTGCCTGGCACTCAGTCAAAAGCGTCTCCTGCTTACTGTTGCATGAAACTATTTCCATCAAATAATTCATATTCATAAACTAAAGAACACAAATAGAACACCACAAATGACAGATTTGCAATGGCCTGAGCTGAAAGGAACTTACTGCTTAGGATTACAGGTACCTGTATGACCCTGCAAGTTGGCTATAATCCTGCTCAGGGTGGTGGTAAAAATGATGGATTACAATCACATGTATGTGCACTACATTACTAAGTAATGAGCTGCGCTGTACTACATGTTTTGCCTCCAGGAACTTATGTCACCCTTTTATTCATTTTTTTGCAGCAGAACTTCATAGTTTGATAACCAACATCTTCAGTTTCAGAGGTGTAGCATTGTGCTGAATCTTTGGTCTCAGCTAGTGTGTAGAATGAAATATTCACATCAAAATAGTCCAAGGATTCTACAGATAAAAAAAAATAATCGGGCATGAGCATTCATTAGCAAAGGTTTCCCACTTTCCCTCCTTAACTGTGGAATTCAAAACCTTGCTGTGTCAATGAGCGCATTTGCAAGCAAACACATGTGAGAGGAAAAGCAGTGCAATACCCTTCCCAACAGCACTTGTGTTCTCAGCTCTGTCATACCTCTTATGTGGCCTTAAAGTAATCTGATGGCCTGCCTTTCAGCAATGTCCAAATGCCTAAAGAAACAGAAAAGCTTTAAAAGGGATGTGTCAAACACCTACACAAATTAAGCTTGTCCCACTTGGTTGTATACTTCAGGAGCAAACTTGCAAAACCTGGTCGTGAGGGAAAGCTCTAAGGTCGTCCTTTGGAGAAGAACAGAGCCTGGACTGAGAAATGAATGGGCTGATGGTTCTTCCTGCACTGGATCTTGCAGCACTGAATATGAGCACCCTCGTGCAGTTCTCTGGCCAAAGGTAGTTTCTTTATTTCTCATAAAAGATAAAGCTTATTTTCATTTTAATCACAGGGTTTTTTTAAAACTTAGGGACTTCATGTGGATAACACCTTACTGGAATAAGTGATACCAGCTGTTATGTGATAGATGGTGGCTCAGTAATGATTTTTAATATAGGTAAAAGGCTATATTACAATAAACAGAAAATATGTTTGTCCCATTACAGCTAATGCCAAGGATAAAATCCTCTGTGACTCCTCCACATGCACACAAAGCAGACACTGACAGGCCCAGCTGCAGGCCCCATTCTACCAGTTTATCCAATTCGTCCTCAGTGAGTAATTGCACGTTGTCTTGTTTCTAATCTAATTCCATCCATTATCTAAGATGGATAATTTCCAGGGATGCAGTACAGGGGCGGGAACGTCTGCAAAGAATAAAAACTGTGCAAATCTGTTTTCTGCTATATGCAGCCCACGACTGTTCTGTCTACACTTCTTCAATCTGAGTAGCATTGCACATGCAAAGAGGGAAGACAGAGCTGCAAGACACTATCTGAATATCCAATGTTTCTGCAATCCACATGGCAAAAGTCAGTGTATAGGCTGCCGTTGGTGATGGCATGCTAAGACCACTGCCTATAGCATGAACCATATATATTTACTTGCACTCTTTGCCTGTCCATGCCTCTGTTTCTTGCCTAGTGTTAGTTGGGAAGGTAATTCAGGTAGCTGTCACCTTTTTGTTGTGTGCCTGTATGGCACCTGAACCAGGGAAGTCCTGGTTCAGAAAGGGTGTCCTGTGCCAAAAGGTATCACAAATTAAAATTCCTCTGTGTAAAAGGGACATGTATTAGGTTATTGTCTACATGAGGTAAAGCAGACTAGCAGCATCAAATTGCCCACTTCTGGAGAGGCAGAGGTCTCCTCTCTTCAGCACTCTTCTCATTTTTGTCCCTATAAAACCAGAAAGATGTTTTAGCAGCTTCTCAGTAAATGTCCTCCATCACAGCATCTCAAAATTTAACCCAGTGTTTTAACTGGGTAGTGATTTCATTTGGAAATGAACCTGAAGGAGCAGAAGGTAAGATAGCCCCTTGTCTCCAGGAAAAAAAGAGCAAAATGAAAAAGCAAGGAGTCCTTTTTTCTAAAGGCACAAATCAGCATTTTAAACTCACAGCCCCAAGGGAACTGCATATGCTATCCATAAAATCAGATTGTTTATTAAATTGGATGTTTGTTTAATTCATTGGTGTTAATGTGCCTGGCTCGTGATAAATCTTAATATGTAAATCACACAACTACACAGATTTCAGCACATTTAGAGTTCACACATTTCCATACAGAAGATGTTAGAGAGTTCCTGGTTTAGTCATTAGCACTGTTTTAAAGGGTATTTACAGAGTCAGAAATGTGTCTTTTGCTTGCAGTCCTCCACCAATGGCCTCAAACCCTGCAAGATGAAGGTGGATTTAGGGCCCTGGGCTGCACTCCAGCTGCAAGCCAGGGTGCCAGTATGGACCCTGCTGCCCCCTCCCCAGCTGGAGGGGACAGAGCTCTAAACCATGTCCATGCAGTGCTTGTGCCTTAAGCCCACATTACAGTTTGGGTCCCCCAGGAGACTCATTTGGGCATTTAGGTCTCTCCACACCTATTTCTGGATTGCAGAGGGGCTCTGGTGGCCAGTGGTGCCAAGGGTATTGAGTAGATGCAGATCTCCATGCTGCAAGGAGGGTCACATGGACACAGGAAAATTTAAGATATCGCCGCCTCAGCTAATGGATGGACTGAACTAGTTGCTGTAAATTTGCAGTTCAAGTCCAGCCCCTAAGCCCATGTCAGGTACCGAAGCAGACAGCAGAGTGCATTTTTGACAGAGTTTATCATGCCAGTTTATGTGTTTTAAGGCTGTCAAAACCAGGATGCTGTTGAGTTTATTCATCTCACAGAAGGCAGCAGCATGATGGAGAATAAAAATGCACCATGGACACAAAAGCAGGCTGAAGATAATTTAAAAGCAAAGCTAAACATCTGCTCCAAGAACCAGCTCTCTACTGCATGGATGGGAGCACTAAAGTTTGAAACGTTACGGAGTGTTTAACCAGTACTACACCAGCTGTTAGATTTTTTTGGCAAGGGTGCAGATATTATTTGGCAAGTTCTCATGAGCAGCTGACAAGAATGAAGAGTGACAGATATAAGAAACAGAAAATGCCAACCATATGGCATAGATATTATGCTAATGTTTCAGGTGTCAAGCAGTAGTTGCTTGTGTTTAATTTGAGTGTGCAAAATTTATATGGATTTTAATGATTCCACAGCATTATACACAATTACATTTGCATCTCTGTATTGCTACAACTGTAATTTTGTCATTTAACAGTAATAGACACTGCACTAAATTTGTCCACTTAGGAGCAATGTGGTTACCTTTATGGCTTTAATAACACATTTCCACCTCACAGGTGTAATATTTATTCCTACAAACTGTGCCACTGCAGTCAATGAACACACTGGTGATCCAGTCTGCAAGACGTCGCTGGCTGCCTCTGCCGCGTTAGGTTGTTTGGTAAACGCCAACAGCCCAGGAATACAGAAGCCAAGTTGTTTATGGGTATGACTCCACAAAAATCAACAATAGTGATTTGACCCCTAACTTCTTCATGCTGCTGGTGGTGTTTAATTTATCATGTGTTTTCAAAGAAGGGGCTAGCAGCTGCCCCTGACCAGGAGGGAGACCAGGAGGCCCCATGGCAGACCAGGTGTCTGAGCTTCAGGCAGTGAAGGGGAGTCCCACAGGCAGCTCAGCTCTGCCAGGTTTCCCAAAGGGACCTGCTGTTAAGCTGTTTCACAGATCATGCGCAACTTTAGGAAGGGATTTGCTCCATAAGAAGTGGAAGTAGCAAAGCTTGGTGCCATAAAATTGTGTGTCCTACTTGCTCTGTGTCTTGCACTTGAAAAAAGTTAGATCACCCTCATATCTCTGATGACAAAGGGAAAGGAAAACCAGCCTGAAGTGCTGGGATTATCAATAGCTGCCTCACACAGGCAAGGCATAAAAATGTCTGTTTGGTGAGAGCAGACTTGTTTGATGGTTCATTTTGGGCTGAGGCTGCTTCTCTGTCAGTGCATAAGGCAGTACGTAACACACGTGACATCTGGGCTGAGGCACGGGGCAGTGGTTGAAGTGACTGCCAAGGCAGCCAGCACCACCTCTTGTGTCCATTTTACAGAAGGAACAACACAATCTGGAAAACACTCAGTGACTTGTTTTTCATTATCAAAAAAAGGATTGTGCTGGTAATAAATGGCAGTTCAGGAACTAACCCTCTTTCAAGGAGCTGGAAGAAACAACAACCACTACTTCACTCAGGCAATGGCAGAAAATTTCAGACTTGTAAGTTGATGGATTGCAAGAGGGAATTCATAGAAAATTCTGAATCAAAAAGCAGCAAAGCTCCTGCTGGGGATGGGACACTGGTAGACAGTTCTGCCAGGAAAATGGACTTGATGCAGAGATTGCTTACTATGACTTTATTTGCATCCACGTAAAAGAATGAAGCAGAATAAAATCTTTTAAACACATTTGTGAGGAGAGTCTCAACTCTTTGTGGAGTCAGGCAAACACACAGAGCAACTGGTAGAGCGCACCTGGGAAAGACGCAGGTGGAGCTGGGAAGGCTGGAGGCTCCCTGGATCCAAGTGGAAAAGAGGAATTCCTACATTTTGCAATCACTCCTGGATCTGGTTGTGATTCAGCTCTTTGCTGTGCTCCTGAAGTATGCTGGAGTAGATAAAAAATGTCTGCCTGGCCCCACCTGCCACAGTTGCAGTGTTAATATTAAGCTAATGGAGGATATATGTGCTTTAGCTGGAGTAAGCACTTTCTGTCATGAAAGCACTAAAAGACAACTCAGATCTTGCAAGACAGACTGAATATCTGCCTGGAGATGAAAGTTGAGTCATTTTCTGGTGAGCTCCTCATTATAGAGGCTCCCTGAAGGGCAGGTTACCCCTCTGTGTGGCTCTGACAGTGGCCTTGAATGATAAGGTTTCTGTTACCCTTAATGCAGCTCACACTTTCCAAGTTCTTTGGGAGCAGCATCTTCTGCTTCTTCTTGCAGGCCTTGGAGTCTAGCCTGTAAGCCCTGTAAGCCCTCACAGGTCACTATGGCCCCGCAATTTACTACCTGCCTGTCACTCTAGTATCACCTCAGCATGCCTGCCTACTTGGCTGCTGTACTGGTATTCCTACCAGCAGGGAGAGGCAGAACAGCTCTCTCAGTATTTTTATCTCTCTCTTTTTCAAAAGGGCATAACAAACTATTTTCATAAGTGCAGTCTGGCTTTTTCCTCTTTGAAAATCTTCAGGCCAAATCTGCATCTCATTTTTCTTTCCTACATAGAGTTTTGCACTTCAGGAAAATCAGCTCACAACGTTTTCAAAGCAATATCCAATGTATAATTCATATTAACACGGGACTGATGTTAGTCCACACACCCAGATTTCAGGTTAAGCTCTGAAAACTGCATTTTTATATGTAGAGAACAGCTCTGGTCATAATGCCAAGGGCAATAACAATTACAAAAGGACGAAAAGCATTGCACACCAATTATTCCCTACCTGCTGCAAAGGCAAAACAAGGGCAGTGTTCCAGAAGCAGAATCCAAGCCCAATCAGTGGGGCTAGGATGCAGCTGTCTGATAGTATGTCTCTGTGCTTTCAGTTTAGCGCATTGTTAGACTTGCTATTGCACCAAAGATACCTTGCATCTACAGGGTGTTTCAAAAATATGGACACAATTTGTACTGTTGTGGCTTTGAAATTGGGTCAATCTCTTTGAAACACCCTGTATATCTAACACAGCATTTGTTTTATTTTGCTCTGAAAAGGCATGAAGCCATTCAGTCTCAGTTTGGAGGTGATAACCAACAACTCTGCTGGTAGCAATGACCATCAGGTCAACGGTGAAAAAACTATTGAAAGAAAGTAATTTTGGAAGCGCCAGAGGAGGAGTGATCTGCATGGGCACCAGTGCACCCACAGCACTCACGCGGAGGAGGAAGAGATGTGCCTGATTGCAGGCCACAGGCAGAGGCATGGTGAAGCAGGAATGTGCCATCCCCTGCACAACCCCTGGCAAGGAGTTTGTGGATGGAGGAGCTGCAGAGAGTGGATCCCAGTGCAGATACTGGCAGGCAGGAGCCCAGGGATGCAAGCGCTACTGCTCCCTTCCTGGTACTTATCCTTGGGTTGCCCTCGGGAATGCATTTCACATCTCTGGGTTTCTGTTCCTCCTCCCACCTTTTGTTTGTGTTCTTTTCAGAGCAGGACCATCTCTTAATACATGTTTATACAGTGACTAGCTTGATGAGGCCCTGATCTTGCTGGAGGCCTCTAGGCATGGCTGTAATACAAATGATAAATCATCATCATAAAACAGGACTGCACAGATCCATAACTTCTGTCATAACTCACAGCTGAAATGTCAGCAGCTCACAGACACATGGCAAGGTCAAGGGGACCATGAAGAGCCAGAAGAAGACACAGAAAAGAGATGTTGAACGGCATTGAAATATTTTTAATATCTGTCAGTGTTATACCTGTGCCAGTTCACAGCTGATTTCCTTTATTGATGTTACCCCCTGACAGCATCGATGTGGCCAGGAGGACTGAGTCACACATCACAGCAGAAAGAGACAGCAGTCGCCAGGGTGCAGCCTGCAAGAAAATGTGCACATAGGGTCGGCCCGTGCTTCCCATCCATGGCTTCTGTGCTGCACTGTCCCCCAAACTGTGCTGAGTGAGTGCACTAAGCCAGCTACCAAGCTTCAGCAAAAGCATTTCTTTGCCCTTTTATGGAGGTCTACAGACCCTTATTTGTAGCTTCCTGTGGGCGAAAGCTGTGTGGATACCTCATGCAGAGGATTTCAGCAGCTCTGGAGACTCTCCCTCCTGCCTATGAGTCAGCTCAGATGTAGACAAAGCATCACTGGCCAGGAACCACTTCCCCATCAGGTGTTCTCAGGCAATCACTGGGCACATGGCTAAATTCCCTGACAGACCCATTGTTGCTCAAATTGGCACCAGTCAACAACATGCTTTGCAGAAGCTGTCATCACACTCTAGGGTTACGCATTTTTTCAGTGTCCCCTAACCTGTAGAGGCAAGGAATTTGGGAGACCCGGAGCGTAACAGGAAAGAGTTTGCTGCAGGAATGTAAGGAGCTGACAGTACACAACCCAGCAGTTTTGTCCATTCAAAGCAAGTCAAGTAAGCATACAGATATCTTTAAATCATTATATCTGGCAAGAAACCACACTGTATTTTCAGTCAAAATGTGACATTTTGCAAAAATGTAGCTTAGGTGAGCTGTCTATCAGATGAAAAAGAGGCACTAGGGAAGTTTCAAGCTGTATTTAACAGAAAAATATTTTGTTCTTGGTGAACTGAAGGATTTATGCTATTCCTACCTGCAGCTTCACATCGTCAGGGTAACAATGACCAGTCTCCTCCTTATTCCTGAGATTCGAGGTTTCAAAATATTTTTAAATGTATCAAAAGAAATTTAGTCTTTAAAGTCTTCCCTGTGGTAGGCTGTGGAGGGCCAGCCTGTCTGTCCCATCAGTTTGATGGCTTACCCAACAGGGAATACCGTTTTATTCCCAGTTTCGACTGTCTTGTCAGGAGCTTCTTTAGTGACTCCTGTTTGCTAGATGACATTGTTCCTTAGGCAGACAAATACAATAAGAAGGGTATTTTTCAGAATTCCTCTTCTAAAAATTTTAAATTTGGTATCGAGTACTCTAAATGAAAGCAGGTTATTATTCAATTACATTGCCAAAATCATGCATGCTATTACAGAATCACAGAATCACAGAATTCTAGGGTTGGAAGGGACCTCGAAGGATCATCTAGTCCAACCCCCCTGCCAGAGCAGGGTCACCTAGAGTCCATCACACAGGAACGCATCCAGGCGGGTTTTGAATGTCTCCAGTGAAGGAGACTCCACAACCTCTCTGGGCAGCCTGTTCCAGTGCTCCGTCACTCGCACAGTGAAAAAGTTCTTCCTGATATTCACATGGAACCTCCTATGCTCCAGTTTACAACCATTGCCCCTTGTCCTATCATTGGACGTCACTGCAAAAAGCTTGGCTCCATCATCCTGACCTTCACCCTTTACATATTTGTAAACATGGATGAGGTCACCCCAATTGAAAGAAAGGAATAAGTTGAAAGAAAGGAATTTGAAAGATTGAAAGAAAGGAATAAGTCCCAGATTCCTGGTGTATCAGCAATACCAGAATAACTCCTCTTACTCCATCTTTGTGGAGTAAATCTCCATAATTAGGATGAGAATTGGGCCAAATAGCTTTGGCAGACCTCACAGCATAAATCAGATGAACACAGAATTAAAACAATGGAGCAGGAGTGAGAAAAGTGGGAAGGGCTGAGAAGTAATATCAAATAAATGAGATGTGAAACAGATGGGCTGAAACTGGCTGAAGATGTGCTTTGGGATAAAAGAAACAGATAACAATGCAAGAGGCAGTTTTCCCTGGAGAGCTACCTGGTAATAAAGTGATTTAAAGAAGAATTAGAATTCCGAGAATATGCCATAGTCCATATGATAATGCATCTGTTAGGCACCATGAGAGAAAGACCAGCATAGAAAAAGATCCAAAGGAAGTAAAGGACAAAAAACGTGCAAGCAACTGGAAGGCTGGATAGAAAGCAGAAGTTTTGAGAAAATGCAGGAACCAGACTTGAGAAGGCTTGGCACTACCTGCAGGCAAAAGGCACATCAGTCTTCCTAAAGAAAGTAGTTAAAATAATTTGGACTGCTCTTCAGTATGGTGTAAGCGGGTTACTGTCATGATTAATGTTACATGCAATGCCACTAAAATGTGCTTGGACATTCTTGTCATTTTACTACTGCCATGGCAATGCAACACCCCACCAAGCATCACCAAAAGGGTCCTCTCTCTAGGCTGACTCTGCTTGTATATTAGTCTATAAAGGCCAGATCCTGGTAATGTTAGGCCAGCGTCCCATCCTCATTGCAATATTCAGACACACTTTGAACCACCTTATTTAAATCCATACAAAACAAAGCTCTTTGCATCCTGATTTCTCTCATCCTCCCCACAGACACTGATCTGTGGTGTTTCCCATAAGGTGCTCCCTCCCCTTTGAGCTCACCTTTTATATCAAATCATGCAGCTTACAAGACTGTCTGTTCCTCACTTTGCCCAGTTATCAACAACAGATTCAACTTCCAGTCTATCATCCACCTCTCATGCTTTCCTTTCACTCACATGTGAAGTTAACCTAGCAAATGTTGAACATAGCTTTTAATATAGTTAAAAACTTTAAATATAGTTAACTTTTAATATAGCTAACCTAGTAAACTCGGCTTCAAAATCTCTCCTTGAACTACTTCTGTTATGGTGTCCTGCAGTCACTGTACTGCAAAGAAAAGTCCTCCTAACATAGAAAGTCTTCACTACAGGCAGGGCTAGGGACTATTTGCTCTCATGACCTTCATCTCCAGGAAGGCTAGGAGACATCTATTGAATCAGTGCAATAGACCTGACCTCCATTTACCCTTTATCTTTCCAGCTGTAGAGAGCCACGCTGATCTCTCATTAACAGCATAAAACCACTGTTTTATTTTCCCACCTTCAGGCAGCTGCAGAACCTTCCCCGACCAGCTGTAAGCCAAATCTCTTGTCCCCTGAGTCCTAACGCTTGGGAAACACACTAAGCGATCTTGGTTTGCAATCTGTGGAAAGCAGCATTTTCCCTCATACTCTGTGCCTTTTGACTAGCTTAATCTGGGATCAGCAATGGGGGAGATGACACAGGCTGAACTCACGGCAAAGGAATGCAATGGAGAGAATGGCAGTGGCAGAGGAACAAGCTAGATACTAGGTTATTTCATTCCTCAGCTGTATACTTCGCTGTTTCAAGTGAAGACTAGCACTAGTTACCCTCCCTGTTCTGAATCCCAGTTTTTCTGTTCCTTACTGTGCTGGCCTATAAGGCTTGGGCTCTTTAGAAGGATTTTTTTGGCTGTCTTGGCTTTGCAAGCTGTTGACACTGACTCAGCCCTAGAGCTGATAGCCAAATAGCATAGTTAGCAAAGGCTGGCCTCCTTGACTGACTTGGCCAGAGACACCTCATGGGTAGAAAAGAAGAGGTGTGGGATTTACTTACGGGTGCGGCTCTGCCAGGAGAATGCAGCATGTAGTCTCTAACATTTTTGCATGCTTTCTAAGCCCTGCCACACTTCTGGAGACTTTCCCATTGCAATTCTGTCCCCACAGTGTGGCCTGGAGGAAAGACATGGAGCTGGTCAGAGCATGAAGAGCTGACAACCACATTGCCTGAGGCTGCCTCTAGCAGGCAACCTCATGGAGAAAGGGGGAAAGGGACTGGGAGTCCATCACTGTCATTTACATCAGAGCTACATCCCCACTGACAAATGTGGCCTTATTTCCATCATTTTCTTGGCAGTTTGGCGGTTCATCATCAGACAGGATTGCTGGCCAGATCACACACAGGTGCCGTAGCTCTAGAGGTGCAGCACCAGGAGTTCCTCATCCTGCTTCTGCTGAGGTAGAGGCAGAGTCCTTATCAGCCACCACACACACAAGGATGTGACCTTAAACTCACAACTTTTTAAACATTTTGGAAGAACACAGATTGCTGACAGAGACTTTGAGGTAATCTAAATCTTAGGTGAAGATAAGAACTCCATGAAGCTAACTTCAAAGAATGATTTAGTCTGACCATATCTTTAATCTGGGGATTGATTAAAAGAAGAAAAGCTTCAGTGACTAATTTCTACTGGGTCTAAAATATAGCAGGTTATTAAACACACAACCCAACAGCTGCAGAATCTGACAGAGACATTGTTCTCCCTGAGGATTTGGTAATAGAGTATTTCAGATGATTAAATAGCTAATAAAGTCAGAGTCTTTGGTAAGTAGATGGATACCAGCAATATTGCAAAGGTAATTATAGATTTCTATCAAAAAATTCTTGACTCAAAATATTTTTTCTCAGACTGAAGCTAATATGCTGGTCTCAGTTAAAGAGAAAATATTTTAGCCACTATTAAAAGGTTTCCAATTTGCTCTATTATAGGGGCTTTCAATTACAACCAGTTTCAAGGTGTATGTTTTCAGACTGAATATTTCTTTTTTCAAGGTAAATTCTCACCGGCTGTCACATGAAACGATTTCTTCCATTAATCATGATCTTAGCTTTCTGGCAGCGTAGGGATCTGCATCTTTAGTTGTTTTTTTTTTTCACAGTCATTAGACAGTTGTGATATCTGTACCACTCTAAAGCTGCAGGGTCAAAGTAACAGAACACAGTGCTAGGGTCGCTTGTAAAAAAAAAATACAGAAGAGTCCTGCATGTACAAAATTATTCATTTGCCTTTTTGTTGCTATTTCAGCCAGTCTTTTTTTCACTGATCTTTTAGATACTTTACTTTTTTCCATTTAGTTGAGCCAACACACATCATACAGCAATGTCCAAGTCTGCTTTGCTTTGCATTTCTTGATGTCATCTCCTATGTTTCCTTTACCAACCCCATCCCCTGCCTTAACACACTCTTTTTCCGCTTCGAAGCCCTCTCTTGAGGACTCAGTCCTATTGTAAAAACAGTGAGAAATTAGAGGCCAATAGCTTGTCCATAGAGCAATAGAAGATATCTTAAATATATACAAAGAAAACATGTTATTGCATTCCTCTCCTACTACTTCAGTAGCACTGCATTCCTTTAGACAAAGCATTTCCAAGAAGCTGGAGTTGCTGGGTATGCACATACTGTACCCAGGCTGGAGGATGAGCTCTGCAGACCAGCATGCTCCAGCTGCAGATGTAGCTGCCTCTACCACCTGAGGCTCCAGCATCACTGTCTGTGGGATAAAGGACAGCCCATCATCACTCCACCTATAAAACACAGGCTGGAGATGGCTGTGACTACAGCTGCATGTGCATCTTAACCTGCTCTGACATTGCTAAGAAATGCCCTTACAGATTTCACATCCACACACAGTAAAGAAGGGGTCCCAGACCCTGAGCTCCAGCCCTCCAGGAAGATCTGCCACGGTCAGGAGAGGATTGCTGCTGTACTCTATCATGCTGATGAGTTGTAAAATTAGCCATATCAAAACCATGAGCAGGACTGTCCCTTAGTTATCCCTTATTCACAGCAAACTATAAATAAAGGATTTCAGCAGTATGCACAAGGGATGCCTGCACAGTCAGAGGGGGTCATTGTACCATGGATGCAAGCATGGAGTGCATGACAAATGACTGAAACCTGTAGAGCTTATGGCACACCTGTGCAAGTGCTTGAGTGTGCAGGATCCAGCGGATTTTGAGGGTTCCTGCAATACATTATTACACTTCTTATTCTTCTGCATCTACATACGGTTGCCAGGTAGGGTGGGAGTTAAGTCCAAGCCAGAAATTTGCATCAAAATCTCAATTTATATGTCAGAATTGAAGGAGGTTTGTATTCAGTTTTTTCTGTATTACCAGGTATCAAAAGACATCCTAGATGCTAAATGTTTGCTTGGGTTTTCAAGGCACTGTGGTTGGAGCTAGGATTTTGCTTTGTTCTCATTTCCAGAGAAGTTTGAGTGTATTGAAGAGTATTTTATCCTCTATTTACTGCACTGACCATCACCTAGCTAGATCTTTTATTTCTACTGTCAGATACAATAAGAAATGGGTGACAAAAAGGACTATTGTGGTTGTAACTGCAGTGTTATTTATAAACAGTTAGATTCAGAAAAAATGCAATTTAAATTTAATTGTGAGCAATATTCAGGCCTAGAGCTCCCTAATGCACAATTCATAGCTGCTTAAATTGTAGTCATTACTCTCATACTGCAATACTGTTTGTCATGATAAAGGGAAATTACTTTTCTGTCAATTACTCCTGCAAGATTAGTTAATTTACATTTGCAAAAGGTGTGGAGAAGCATCACAGTTCCATGGAGATGTTTCTCAGGAGCATTTGGCAATTTAAGGTTTTTTGGGAAAAAGTAAATGGAAGTCGATTTCAAAAAGGACACTGCATACATCCCAAGGTCTTTGTACCCCAATGAAGAGCAGCAATGAAGAATAGAGACTGTTAACTTTTATTGAGGACCTGGAATGGGCATGCTCCTCTCTGCTTCGCTACTGGACAAACAAGCTGGCAGCACTTGAAATCGTTGCTCCTGGCTACATCTGAGTTGTGCATGCAAACAGTCTACATAAAGCATCCTACTCTTTGGCATCCCCTTCTAGTAACATCTGTATGTTTGCTTAATCCATGTTGGGATGAAGACAGCGAGAGCCAAAAACATGAGGAAGAATGTTATTTTTACTTACTTGCTTGGAAATTCTGGGTGAGTTTTAGCATGTCTGACTTGGATGCCCACCTGAGGCATCACAGCTCCTGATTGTAAGCAGTGTAATTTAAGGTGTTGAAGTTTGGTGCCTGAGTTCCTCAGAGGAGCGATGGAGCAACTAAGTGCAGTGGTGCCTGAGGGACAATGCAGCGCTTTCCCACCAAGGCTGAGGAGCTGCTTCAGGATGAGTGCTGGAGCATCTCCTGGGATCCCTCTTGCTAAAATCAGGAGTGGTGTGGGAGGGAGCAGAGGCCGTCCCTCCCGCAGCCTGTGTCATGCTTCCAGGGTTAGGGCACTTGCAGACGTGGCAGGACATGGTTCTGTCACTCCCCAGCCTGCAGGGATTCACACCCACACGTTCCCAACAGGGAGAGTAAAATTTTCTCTTCCCTCCAGGGAAATAGTGGAAGGGCCTTTGGAAAATGCATTGTTTGAGCAAGGCCTCAGATTTATCCCCGAGGGTTATAACCTACCTCTGCTCTGCAGCTGGGCAGAGTGCTTAAAGCACCTTGAAGCTGAGGTCACGGGCATTTTTTTGTGAGTCGAGCAGAACCTATGGAGTGCAGACACACTGTGTAGGTGTACTGCTGCAGACTGTGTGCCAGCTGCACAGTAGTGCTTAACCTCTAGGTATTATTGCAATTAAAATGATGAAATACCAACAGCACAGGCATCCTCAACATTGACGCTTGTGTTCAGGCACGTCGGACTATGCTGATACTGATATCCCGACCCTATATTGGCATCACAGCACTCATGGCGTTTTGCAATGTTTTAAATTTTAACCCGTGCCAAATTCCAGCAACACAGTCGCAGCCCTCCTTCCTGATATTGCTCTCTTGGTACAACAAGGGGCAGAGTATCCGTATTGTTCTTCCCCAGCCTGAGCTGCATGCGACTGCTGTTGCTATCCTTTGGTGCAAAATGTTTCAAAGGCAGAAACTACAGAGGAGGGAGTTCTCTGAAGAGTTTATGAAGTGTTTGAGGGCACCTTAATTATATGCTATTTCTGTTCCCATTAGGTTTGGTGGATTTGCAATGCTGCTCAGCCCAAAACTAGCCTCTGCTCCAGCCACTCATTAAAAACTTCACAACGTGGTTAAAAATCATGAATGTTTAGGTTGCCTTTAATTATTTTCCATTTCAGTTGCCTGGATCTTCTTTTGAGATACATCTTCTTGGTTAACATCAAGGCTAGAATCCTGCCTTGCACAAAAGGTAAATCCACATTTGTTTCCAAGAATCAGTGTTTTAATTAGGTGGGCTGAAATTCTGCTGGTTACTAAGATTGGTATGAAGATATGAAAGTCGGTGTAAAGATATAAAATATAAATATGTGTATCAGGGTATAAAGATATGGACTGGAATTTTTAAAGTTTCAACTTGAGATAATGACAGACAATATCCAAAATTATTTTCTGACTTTTTTTCTTTGGCTAAACTCTGAAGTATCAGAGTTCTACTGGTGTGCTGACAACGTAGGTCTTTAAACTCCCCTTGTTTAAAATATACTTAATTCCTCCATCTGTGTCACTGCAATAATATGCCAGGGAAAGGGCTCTTTGCCCTTATTCATAGAGAAATGAACATAACTTAAACCATACCAGTTGTTGGTTCCGTATGATACACGAACTGTTGGAAAAGGTAAGGTTTTTTTGTGATGGCCAGATACGCCATTCACACTGCTGTAATTTCAGGACATAATGCACTGACACTGAAACGGCTGGGGTTTAAATATTGAAAAATTCAGTTGTGGTTGGAAAGGTTTTGGGAATCCCTCTAATTTTTCCAGAAAGAGCCAGAGAGCTCGTGGTCTGGGTCGCCCAGCAGTGCACCTCCCTCCTGCCCTGCACATCCCCCTTATGAGTGTGTGAACCCAAACAATGCACCTACCTTTGACACATGGATACTCCTTTTTTCTGAGAACCCACAACCAGCAATTTAATTAAGGTAATTTAATTTGTCTTCAAAACAATGTATTATGCATTAATTAAGGTAACTTAATTTGTCTTCAAAACATAGTATTATTCATTCACCCTAAGGCACGAAACACACAGCACAAAGGGTAAAAAACAACATCAGAGGTACATGACTCTTACTCATACCCTCATCTTTCCCCTTGCCAGCTTTTGTGCTTTCTCATTTTCAGCTTCAAGAAGCATTTGTGTAGTATTAGCATGAGTCTGTTTTTTCAGTGCTTTCCTTTGCCCTGTAACTCCCTTCCTTTCACACATTGCTTCTGGACAGCTTCTCTCAGGTGACCCAAAGGCCCCAATTTCACAAATATTTTATGAGATTATAGTGTGATACTTCTCAGGCCTGAAAAAACAGTGATATTAGCAGTGTTGAAGCCAAGGTGTTATCTCTTATGTCCACAAATCTTGAATTTTCAGTCTTTTGTATGTGCTAAGCCACTGCTTCTCTTCTTCTGCTTGATCCCTTTCATAACCCTGATTGACTAACTAACAAATATCCCCATCTCACAAATTCATGTGTGGAAGCAGAATATTAATTTTAAAAATAAAAATATCAGGCATATTTTTCTAGTTTCCTAGTGGAACTACTTATTCCAAAATAACAGCCTTACACTCTTATCATTGGCACCAGATGCAACAGAACGCTAAATACTTATAAAAATCAAGATTTTATAAAACTTTAAAGTTTTGATAAAATATTATAAATCTTTAGAAAAGTTTTGTAATTAGGCTGCATGCATTATATGAACATTTTGTGTTATAGGTAAATCTTGTGCCCATATAGACAAAATTTAGTAAGTTATTTTGAACTAATAGAGTGCTGTTGTTGAGAACATGCCTACATAGCACGAAAATATCTGAGTAATGATAAAAAGTACTTCAAAAGAAACTATTTTAGCTACAGTTCAACCGAGCCTTAGCTTCACCTAATCCCCACTTCAGTGGTAGATATGAGCACACTTCATTCTAGGAACTTGTGAAGCACTAAAGAAGAACTGGCACCCCCCTGCCTGTTGGCTTTGTTGGTGGTTTGTTTCTGGGTGATGCTGAATGTTTAGAGACTTGAGTGTTCGGGGAAATCCACACAGCAGGTAGCACTTGTAGTGAACTCCTTAAAATCTGAACATACCACGTTTTTGTTTTCCATTCAGCGTAACCAGGAAACCAGCCTCACCCCAGACCCTGTGCGGAGACCTCCCCTTAAGATCCTTTTGTAGCTTTGGCATTTCCAACTAGCAGAGATGAATTGCTATTGGTAAAAATATCACAGAATTCAGTTCTTTAGCTGCAGCAAGAGAGATACGAACCAGCCATTTCTGACCAGCAGCAGCAGTATGAACTGGATGTCCCACCTGAAACACAGCCAACTTACGCCTTTGGGATGAATTTCAGGACATAAGACAGAGTCTGCAGATAGCCACACAAAACCTCTCCTCTCCTCTCTTGAGGGCAGCAGCTCTGGACTATCCTAGCATGCAGAACAGGGAAATCAAAGTGGTCATAAGGAAGCCCCACCTATAGCACAGAATAATCCCATTAGTCTCTCCAAGAAAAAGTCCTGGGAGTTATTTTGCTGACAAAGACCTGGGAGTTATTTTGCTGGGTAGGTGGCCATGGGAACAGTGTGGTTATCATCACAAAACAGAGGCATAAACAGAACTTTCTCTAGGAAAGGAGAAGCAGCTTCCAGGAGGTCCCAGAGTAGCACAGAGAGCAGCACTTTCACAGCAAGAAGCCAAGCTTCCTAAAGAAGCCAGTAAAGAACAACATAAACCTAAAAGTTATCAAGAAAAAACTAAAATCTTTCTGAACAGGAGGGAAGAAAATAGTGTAACCAATTCATGCACCTTATTGCTTGAGGTATATGTCAAAGGTATATGTTGGATTTAGCACCTGTCTGCAAAACCATACATAGTTTGAAGAAATAAAACTGAAGTTGGAGGAACAGAAGTGAGTTCATGCTGTTTAATCTTTTCTTTTTGAAGAAGTTGCAGGTGAAAGCACAATTGGAAGCAGGTAGGACCACAACCATCCTTCTGCTAGCAACATGCACAACTGCATTTAGTTTATCTCCTCACCCAGCCTGGCAGGGGGGTCAGCTGCATGTATGGAGCCACATTCCGATTCCGGTCACACTGGTACAAATCCAGGGTCATGTCATTGACTTCAATGAAGTTATTCTTTATTCACGCTTGCCTAGCTGAGAATCTGGCCCATTCTATCTAGGTAGCAATACCTAACAGAGAAAAGACTGCCAAATTAAGGGAACAAGAAGAAGCAGTGTATGCCACATGAAGAGGAAACATTTTACATTATAAGGTCTATAAAGTCCCTCTAGTTTAAGGACTTTATCAGCATTTAAAGGACAGGCCACTAAAAGGCATTCTGTATGTGCCTAGATACTTTTTATAACACTTATTTGCTATTTTAGAAAATTAAAAGAAAATTGATTGATTTAAACATAATTGAAATAAAAATACTGCAATTTGTTTAACATGGAACACTAATCATTATACATCTATTAGCAGTTTGGGCTAAGATGTCTTCCATTTAGGATCTCCTCCACATCAATTAAGAAGGCCTCTCTGGCTGAGTTTCATGATTTTCTCTGTGAGAGCATTTTTCCATCAATGCCAAAGTCAGCTTTGGGAAAAACATTGTATTTTGCTCTGCTGGACAAATCTGGGGTGTCCCTGCTGTAGTGATCAACAAAAGACAGAGGAAAGGAATGAAGGTAAGGGAAATTTATCATCACTGTCTTATTTCCAGTAAATTCAGATTCACTCAGGCCATGGCTTGATGATACTGTAAATCTGCGTTTAAAGATCCCAGTGCTGTAACAAAAACTATGCAACCAGTGATGTAAGAGAAGCAAAATGGTATAGATTTACTCTTGAGTTCATTTGTTAAAGAAATTCCAACATTTACTTTGTAACAGGCAATGGACTCAATTGCTTCATCCATGACATCCCCTGTTACATACTCTGACCGTATGCCCACTCCTCATCTGGATGCTGTTTGTGCTGTTGCATGATGTGGAGGTGCTCTGATGGAGAATGAGTGGTGGTGGATCCACCAGAGATGGGATTTCTGCCATACCTAGTTAGCAATAACACACCACTGATTTTTTTTTTCATATCAGCTTTGGATTTCACAGAGGTCCACCAGAATATAGGAGTGCAGTGATGCAATTCACTTGCCAAGGCAGAGAAGCATGAAGTTGCTTGCTTTTTAAGGAAAATAAACGTTAAATTGGGAAGGGAATTGAATTGGTTTGGGTAGCTGGAGAGAGATGTGGAACAATGCAGACGGGATTTTAAACAACTTTTTTTTGTTAAGTTGTCTCTCAGTTTTTGCTAACATCTAAGTGAGTCAACAAAAGTTCCAACATATAGCTCTTTTCCCTCAAGACTGTATATAAAATAGCATTCTAGGCTGACAAAAGTCATCCTAGTCCATCCTGGACAGTTCCTGTAGGAAAGTGAAAATATCACAAACCTAGAATTGCAAACTGCCTGCTCAGGTTTGAACTCCTGACCTGAATATCAGCTCTTGGAGCTCTCCCACAGAAAACTGTTTCATTATTCCTACTCAAACACATGCAAGAAAGAGCAGATTACAAATGTTTCAGCTACTAGAATGTGGACTAGTCCCTCCTGTGCACTAGTAAGTGCTATGTCTCTGTTAAAATTATTTCTATAAATCTGCATCATAGTGGACAATATTCTCTTAAACTAATTTCCTGCACTCATCATTAATTGGCCAGCTTGATAACACCTGGTACCAACAAATTTTTCATCTAGCGAGTGTAGTGCCACATAATGGTAACAGCAGGTTTTAACCTAATCCCTCTCCATACACAAGCAAACATCAAATAACGCCCCTGACAAAGACACGCAGAACAGCCTGACTTTTGCTGATAACTCCCCGGAGATTCTCCCTCAGCACAACTAGTCCTGCTCAAACACATTTTCCAGTGGAAAAGATAATTTGAAACCATTTCCAGCTAGATTAATTGCATTCACTGAAAAGAGCATCCTCCTCCTCCTCAGTACACATTCATTAGTCCAGCCTCAAATGCAGCTAACACTTTGTGAAGTTTTCGAAAGCAATCATTATTTCATCTTACAAGAATGTGTAACAGCTTGCTTGATAATGAAAAGTTATTAAGCAGATATATATACTTCGTGCAAGCTTGCACACCAAAAAAGAAAAAAAAAAAGGAAAAAAAGGCATTATAAACTGATGCTTAAATTCTACTCACAGTTTTGAAGTCTAAGCATAAAACTTCTTACTTTGCAGCTGTAGCTCCAAGCTGTCTGGAAAGATAGTGCAGTCCATCAGATATCCTGCTTTTGTTTTCTTGCATAAAAATATCATCTGTCACAGGCACAGGAGCTGACTCCAAGGACCGGCCCCTTCTGCAGCACACACCAATCGGGAGACCCTGGGAGCACAAGTGGAAAGCCTCTCGCCTGCATGCCAGTCACGGTCACGGGCAGCATATGCTCTGTGGGTCCCAGGTGCCCGATGAACACGGGTGTCAGCAAAACACAGCACTGGGGGTGCCCCGGCCAGGGCTGCCCGGCCCCCGCCAGCCACGGAGGTGAAACAGAGGGTGACAGGAGAGCGCGACAGGAGAGCGCGACCTTGGCCACAGGGGCAAAGGCTGAGCCTTTTGCAGACCAGTGGTCCTACAAAACCAGCCACAAGGACAGCAGCGCCTGAGGCACAGCTCTTTTGGTCTCACTCTTTACTGCTTTAATAAAAAATATCTCGTTTACCATTGTATTAAATGCTTCTCCACTTTTTTTCCTAGTTGCAATTCTAACCCCACTTACGGCTTTTTATTCTGAACCTCATCCTTGCTAAACCATGCCTGAGGAAAAGCCCTGGGCATTGCCAGCCACTCTGTGCTGCACTCAGCAGGTCAGCCTCCCTGGGTTCTCCTCCCGCCCCCCAAAAGCTCACCCTCTCCCCACCAGCTGCCTCTGCCGGGCGCAGCTGCCCGGCTCTGCTGTGCAGGCTCCCCATGCGCTGCTCTGCTCCGCTCCGCACCTGTCAGTCAGAGAGCTCATCTTCTTCTCGCATCTGTTTAACCTGATGGCATCTAAATTCAAACTGTATTTAGAGACATACACTGACAGCTTCCTGGCTGGCTGCATGCTCAGCCCTTGTACACAAACCAAGGGTGAGAAAAATGCTTGCACACTAATGTGGGTTGAAAGTGCAGCAGTAACACAGTGCAGAAAGTCAAAAATCAAACCGTGCATAGTTGAGCCTGATGAACTAACATCTGTAGAACTGTTTTTGCTCCTGGAAGCACACTTGCAAGTCACAACGTGCTGGAAAGGGAAATTAGTAAACACACCAGTGCAAAAGCCATGCCTTTTTGAGCTGAAGTACGAGACCTAAAGGCCTTCCTATTTTTCAGGTCTCATAATGCCAGTGCTGGCTTTATTAATTCAGAATAGTAGCTTTATTTGATCAAATAGCCTTACTTCTGTAGACAGGATGCAGGCTAGAGTGGACTGGCTATAATAAAAAATGCCAGCTCTCATCTGTGAATAACTTTCCAGTTTTAATTAAATAAAATTTGCTTCTTAATTCTAGTTTAGTAGATTAGTAAATCACTAAAGGCTCACTTCACAATGCTCTTCCTGTGGCAGATATAATCAGGTTGGTTAAAAACTTTGACAAAGCTCCTTCTTCCACCCCCAGAACCCACCGGTTTCTCAGAGGAAAATTTCCCGCAGAAAGACCCTGAGACCTGACGGACTTTGGCCAGTGAAGTTCCCGCTGGTTTCTGGATGGAATTTCCCATTTCCAGAGGTCAAGGCCAGCACAGCCCGAGCAGGAAATAACTCTTCATTAGTAAGAGCCAAGAGCTGTAGTGGAAGTAATTTCTTTCATCGGCCGCTGGCAGGGCGGGGAGGAGTGAGAGGGACCGTCTTTGGGGTGTGTAAGGCCTTTTTCTGATCCGCAACAAGGAGCAAACTTGTTTCCAGTTCCCAGGCGGGAACATTTTGTTCGGAGGTTTCCGAGCTGGGAGCGGCCAGGGCAAGGCTGGCTGGAGGTTTTCCTGCCCGATCCTGATCCCGATCCCACGCCTGGGGCTCAGCAGAGGGTTGGAGCTGGGCCGGGCTGCCTGGCTCTCCACGGGGCTGCACCTGCAGCACGGCAGGACAAACCATTACCCTCTCTGCTGAAGAAGATGCACCAACCAGCAGCACTTTGGGGTGAGAGGTAGAATAAAAAATGTTGAGCCTCATAAAATGGTTATTTCTGCTGAGTGTGAGACCTTGCCGGGGCAATGCAGAGGAACCCAAGCAGAAACCACCCTTGTATGGCCAGGGGATCAGGCTGCTGGCTCTATTATCCCAACATCCTCACCGGCTTTCCACAAGCTTTTAAAAAAAGGGTCTAGCTTCTTTTTTTCTTTTTTTGGTCCCATGTGAGATGAAAACTCCAAGACAGACAGTCCTGCCCCATCCAGCCTCATACCCACCAGCAGTGACAAGCAGGACCACGGATCCACCCTGGCACATGCGAGACTTGCTGCAGCCTTTCACCTCTCTGTGCCAGGTGCAGTCATGCAACGGGTGGCACAGCCGGCCAAATTCGCATGCGGCCTGGGCAACCCAGTCTGCCAGCCTCTGTTAAACACTCAGCCAAGCCAGCTTGTGAAAACTAAGCATATATATGCATTAATGGCTGAAATGTAACGAGTCACCTTACCTCAGCAGTTCAAGATGAACAGACCTGTCATCTCTCTCAGCCTCTTTACTTCCCAACGTGGTACGGCTCTCCCCAGGACACATGTGCCATCTATTAATTCAAAGGTCTATTGCATCTCACTGGCAAAACTTTTTCCATAATGCCCAGAATATATTTTTTTCCTCTCCTTTTATTCCTGATTATGCCTATCTGTGTTATACTGACTTCCTGTCCTTGGTATTTACAGCCTGCAAATATTTGTAGACTTATCACATCACCTGTGAAACACCGCTTCACCAAGCTCTATGTATTTTCTGTCCTCTTTAATCAGTTCCTCCAACCCTCTATTTTTGCTGCTCTTTCCTGTAGATTTCACAGATTTTGTTTTTCAAGGACAGCAGAGGGAAGTTTAATTTTCTTTTCTTTAAAGAGGGTCAATAGCTGGATGAAAATAAAGGCATATGAAGGAGAGTTTAAGACAAATTTGTGTTTGATCTGACCAACTCTAAACTTCATTGAAAATCTAATGTCACAAAACTTTGCATTCTCATTTGTCAAACACTAATAATTCACTGTCTTGGATAAACCCATTGACTTGCATGCAGCCACCTGGACACGCAGGTAAATGCGTGTGCAAACAGCTGTATGGTTGCAGCCTCAGGACAAGACCTTCAGCAGTACCAGTTTGCACTATTGCCAGAGAGGAGGGGTCTCTGCAACTGGAGTGCAGAGCCCAAGGGGGGCCTGAGCCCTTCATGAAATACCAGCCACAGGCAGGAGCAGCCTGCTGGGTCGGTGGTCAGCTGAGGAGGTCGGTACCTGCAGCAATCTCTTTCTCTATCTCATCTGTGTTACACCACAGCCAAAGTGCAAACAAGCATCTGAGTAAAGAGACTTGTGTTGCAACATCCTGTGAATACTACATGTGTCTCCCCAACCTTTGCCACCAGACGTTGTGTGGTTGCCTGTGGCAGAAATAGTACTTTACTCTGCTAAAGATTCCACTGAAATCTCACTATACTTACTAAGGCTTAGTGGGAACTGAAAGAGAAAAATAATCCCCAGACAGTTTAAATAAGGTTTGATTATTCATGGGAGCAGCAGGGGAATGTTAATATTCTCCTGGGTTTGTTGGGAGCCTCTGGCATTGCCCCAGACTGCTGTTTTCCAACTGCCCCCTTTGCTTGGATGCCCCTAAACCCAGACTCTAACTTTAGATAAGTGAAATTCCTACACAGATGATGAAGAACCAGATGAAAATTCAGGGCTGCCCTCCTTCTGGTGTATTTTGGTACTTGATGGAGTTTGCTTCCTTCTAGATCCTGGGAAAAAGGTTAAATGCTGCACCTTCCGTCTGACTCTTGCTGTCAGGGGTTATTCCCTCCGGGCCCCAGGCTGTCTGTGCAATGCAGGGGCCAGCGAGAATGAGCTCTGTAGTTTTATTCTAGTTATATTAGGTCTTATTTTTATTCACGTGAACCACAGCAAGCTGGTGTCACTTCAGCTGCAGTGTTTCCAGTAAGGCTGTTTTACCATTCAAAGGCAAACAAAAGCAACCTAAACAAACACAAGATAAAGGCCATGAAGTAAGTGTTCTAACAACGACAGCTAGTTGTCTTTGCAATAATTTGCATGGTCTTGTGGTTTAGGCCTGTTTTATGGTCCTTGTAATTTCATGAAATGCATGGCATGCTTTTCAGCAGTTTTTCCAGCTCTTGAAATAACTGATAGAGTGTTTAATCAGAAAACCTCATACCAAGGATTTTAAAATAATACCCAAATTGAATTCAATCCAATCATGTTGATCTAGGACAATTTCTTTAAGACTGTGAAAATGGGCAAAACAAATTTCTGTCTAAAATTCATCAGAATTCATATCAAGAAAAGACAAGAATGCCGTCTGGCTGGTCTGATTAACAGATAAAATATCATATACTGATATCAGCATCATAAATATGTTTTATTTCCCATAGATAATTTCAGTTAGCAACTAGAAGTATCACCCAACTCAGGAACTAATTCCAAAAAATAAGCTTAATTAACTGCTGAACTCTATTTATTATCCCCAGAAGCTAAGGTCTAAGTTCTGGTTTAAAAGTTTTCCATTTTTTTCAGTAAGGTTAGTAGGTTTCAGCCCTGTAAAATCAGTATTTTGAGAAAGAATATGAATATTCTAGACTGAACTTCTGAGGGCAACTGTTTATACAAATCAGCTCAGCCACCTCCCGTCAACAATACAGGACTTTGTGACAGCACCGTCCACTTTCCATTAATATGCAGCTATCAGTTGGTGAGTCACACTATAAAGCATTTAACAACTGTTCTCATAAATACCATACACCATCTGTTAACTGAATCAAAAGGCTACGTGCCAATTTTACTTTTGGATAGAAAGGTCTGTTTTAAAATTACTCCAGCAGTCTCAGAGTGTACAGATATTGTGAAAATGAGTATAGAAACATGTCATTCCACCCAATTCCCAAAGAGAACAGCTGAGAAAGAAAATATTTTTATCCGGTGGGATACTTTGACATTTCAGCATTTGTTCTCCTTGCAAGTTGGAACTACGGGACTTGAAATTTTCATTGCTCATGGCAGGAAATACCAACCTGATTCTTTTAAAGTCTTAGGGAAGATGTCTACATTAGGTTTCTTACTAATTTATATTGAAATTAAGTGTTCTAACATACCCAAAATACAAAAAAACCCCCCCACTTTTTTATCTGAGTTTGCTGGAGTGAGCTGAGATACTTCATTTCACAGCAGTTCAGTTTAAGATTCCACATGGTGACAACTGCACGTCACCTTACAGGAATGCTAGCTCATGCCATCATCCCATCCCTTAGGCTGGACACTGATTAGATCACATCTTCTCTAACACAAGGAGGCACAGAAGTCCCCTGATGCAGCTTACTCAAGGTTAAATTATGTGTAAATTAATGAGACGAAGCTTTGGGCATTGTCACTGCATTGGCAACCATTGCACAGTTGAAATTCCATTTCTATAAAACTTAGATAATTCAGACCACTATGATGTTTATTGTCCTGATACAGAAGGTAAGGACATTTCAGTGGGAAAGGGTCTAAATGCCTAAAAGATGTATTAATTAGTCTAATGTACTTGTCATAACACACTTTTCCTCTGTTATCCATACATTGTTCAGTTTTCATTTTTCAAAGATAAACCAATTATTCTCTACCCTCTTTCACCAAAGCTGCCTCCAGGCAAATATGGAGTCTGAACTTAAACTGATACATGCCAGAGGTCATAGTGGGAGGAAGGAACAGCGGAGGGGATGGAAGAACTGGGGAGATGGAGGTCAAGGTGCATAACAGGGTGTGGGCTAAGGGAGAGGATCTGCAAGAGGTAAGCAGGAATAAATCAATATTTAGAGTGTAAAAACAAATTCCCACCAAATTATTAATATCTTCTTTCCCAAGCGAATGATAGAAAAAACATTCAAAAAGGTTTCCCTGGGCACAGTGTTAGAACAAGGGCTACAAGCTCCAGAGAGAAGAGATCATGTCTGTCCTGCTCAGAGGTAACTGTGACCTTCAAAGAGCAAATCTTGCCTTCTGAGAGCAAGCAGAAAACTTTACCACCTAAATGTCACTGTTTCTTCATCCTCACCCTGTCAGCTGGCACTATCCCATTTCTGAAGATCAGATTGACATGGAACAAGGTGTTTCACGGATTTAAATCTAAAAGCTTTCCACATCCCCCAAACACAAATGTTGGCTTTGAGGTGTTGACCCCATCAGGTCTGAAAAATTTCACAAGGCAGTCGCACTGTTTTCCAAAACCAGATGTTTTAAAAAGAAATACTGAAGTATTGAAAACTCACAATGGTCCCTGCAAAGAAAATACAAAATGGAAGCAACTTCCCTCCATAGTGACAGGTGGTCTGTTGCTGATGATCTTTCTTTAATTATAAAACTCCAGGCAGCAGCATTCTTGGATGTTTCTTTTCTGCACTTTTCTTGATGGTTGTGTTTTTCTGATCCACAAAAGCAGCAATATACATTCTGGCTAATTTGAGCTTTGTGGCTATAGCAGTAATAATAAATATAAGGTCTAAGAGATCATACTGTGCACCTATGAACAAAAAGGACAGCTCTTTCATTCTCAGACAATTTTTGCACAGGGTAAAGCTCTTAGAAATGAAAGTGGAGGAGTATACAGAAGAGAAAGATACCCTGTTTCTTCTTCATCTAATCACGATCATTATACTGAAAGCAGAGGTGAGAGAAAGTGACTGCATGGGGTCTACCAAAACAGGGCCCCAACATCTGTGACATTCATATGGCAGCAGTTCTCCACCACCTCTGGAACGCTCATATTATTATTCTTTATATTCTACCATTATTCATGATCCCATTTTACATAGTGTTTCTGCTTCTTACAGCACCAGCTTCTGTAGCAAAAACAATCTGGAAAGTATTTGTGTTTAAAAAATCATTTGAATCACCTGGATTTATGAAGTTCTTTTCTATTCATCTCCTCCTTGATCTTCTCTGTCCTGGAGCAAATGAGTCACTGTTCCTTGTCATGCCTCCACATACCAGTTTCCTCACATCAGAACAGCTCTGACCCTCCAAACTCCCTGCCAATGTAGACCTCCCTGGGGACAGACTTTTAGCTTGGTGCTCAGCTTCCTTCAAGTCCCATTCACAGAACAAGAGTGAATTGCAATCTGGTGTTCCATCACTAAGCCCTAGGTTGCTGCTCATGTGCTCCCTGAAGAGCAAGAGCCCCAGCCACATATCTTAGAGTTGGACTTCTAGTCTTATCACAGAATCAAATAAAACTTGGAATTCTCAGGTCTGGTTGTAAAATTAAAATCTCCTTGTTCTATGAGTATTTTAAAAACACAAAATGTGCCAGATCAGTCTCATCACCAGTGTGCATATTGTGAGCATCACGTGTCCTTGTCATGCTCTGGGCAGAGCTGAACTACCTCTGCCTTTGATCCAAGAGAAAGAAGGGAAAGTACATCCCTCAGGAGTGTGCCAGCCCTAGGTTCATGTACTATGCTTGCCAAGATTGCATAGCTTTCTGGCTTTGACACAAGAGTGTTGCATGTTCTTCTCTTTTTGGCAAGTGGACACATTTTGGCAATGGCACATTCCAGGCTTGTGTCTGCTTGCAATATACAGGGAAAATATACTGCCCCAACACCCTCCATGACTACTGGAGGAATAATAATCTTCATTTTCTTGCCAGAGGACTGTTCTTAGGGAGATATCACAGGCTCACAGAAATGTTGGTTGGAAGTGACCTCTGGAGGTTCAACCTGCAGCTCAAAGCAGAACTATTGCCAGCACTTGGTCAGGTCAGCCATGCTTTCTCTAGTTGAGTTTTCAAGACCCATTCCAATGATGGAGGTTCCACCTCTGCTCTAATTAGTCTCTCAAACTGTTTCCCAAATGCTAGCCTGAATGTCTCAAGACACAATCTGTGGCCGTTGCCTCTTCTGCAATGGGCATCTCCCACTTTCAAGAAATGTTTGATTCTGTAGTCTTTGTAGTACCCATTTGCCTAGTTGTAGGCTGATCTTTGATCACCTCCTGCCCTCCTCTTCATCCCAGACACCTCAGCATCTCCTTCAAGTAATGTGCTTTAGGCCCCAAACTGGACACTATTCCAGATGGGCCAGTGTCAAACAGAGCAGATAGTAACACCCACTATGCTGGCCAAGGTCCTTGCGATGGAGCTGAGGACACAGTCTGCCTCATCTGTCATGGAAGTACACTGTTGGCTCATACTCAGCCTAGTACCTGGATCCTTAGTCTCCAGTCGGGGGCCAGTTTGCTACTCCACCAGTTGTTTCCAGCCTGTACTGGTGCAGAGGTTATTCTGCCACACATGTGGGGCTTTGCCTTTCTCCTTGCGAAGAAGTGGAGAGTTCATAGCATTTCTATTGGCTCCATCCTCAAGTTTCTCAAGATAATGCTGAACTAAAGCACCTTCAATTCACATATTGTGAAGTTTTGTGTTAGTAATTTCTGGGCGAATTTTCAGTATTGAATCTGTAGTGCTGACCACAGACTTTAGCTAGAATTATGAAGGCTTAGTATCTCTGTAACAGCTGCAAAACCGAGCTATTTTATCATAGAATCATGGGGATTCTAGGGATGGGGCATCTACAACCTCTGGGCAACCTGTTCCAGTGTTTCACCACCCTCATTGTAAAAAATTTCTTCCTTATATCTAGTCTGAATCTTTTAGATTAAAACCATTACCCCTTGTCCTATCACAACATGTCCTGCTAAAAAGTTTGTCCCCATCTTTCTTATAAATCCACCTTAAGTATTGAAAGGCCACAACAAGGTCTCCCTGGAGCCATCTCTCCAGGCTGAACAACCCCAACTCTCTCAGCCTGTCTTCATAGGAGAGGTGCTCCAGCCCTCTGACCATCTTTGTGGCCCTCTTCTGGGCTCTCTCCAACAGCTCTATGTTCTTCTTATGTTGGGGGCCCCAGAGCTGGACACAGTCCTCCAAGTAGAGTCTCACAAGAGTGAATGGGGAGAATCATCTCCCTCGATCTACTGGTCATGCTTCTTTTGATGCAGCCCAGGATATGGTTGGTCTTCTAGGCTTCAAACGCACATTCCTGGCTCACATCCAGCTTTTTATCCACCATCTAGCTTTTCATTATGTTATGAATGAGCAGAAAATAAAAGTCTAAAAAGTTATGTAAGCTGGGTAGTAATTTGAGTAGTTCAAAATCTGAAATTCAATGCTTATGTCAAACTGCCAACAAAAACAACAAAACTGATGTGAAAATTAAAACCCCCCAAATTTAACCAGAAGATATCTATTCCCCAGAATAGTGAACACCATGCTTCAGCTTTCAGTCTGTACAATACTGTAGAAGTGGAACTTTGAAAGAATCTACAGTGCCTTTTATACCTTTATAACTGTGCAATGTCTTCAGATACGCAATATCTTCAGATCACATCCTCAGTGGCACTCATGCAGGAAGATGAACATTAATGATGAGAACATACTATGGAGATTCAGGTGTTTCATGAGGGTGGCTGAAGGTCTGATCTGTGATGTGGAAAGGGGAGAGAAGGGCTTGATTGTAGGGGTCCTTGGTGGGTTTGAAGGACTGAGATTCAAGAAAAGGAAAAGAAGAAATTGCATAGAGAAGCCACTGAGGGACCCTGAGGTGGATCTCCTTGATACTACACATTCAGGGACAGTCAAAGGCATTTGAGTGTACTACTTGTACACATGTACATGGTTGAATGCTGTAGTCTTTTTTATGAATTATAATCTTAACCTGTAATACAGAAGCGTGTGGAAGGATGCATTAAAATTCATGATGTATTATTTGAACTTTACAACCATATTGAAGAACTTCATTACCAATACACACTCAAATTTTGTTTCAACTGTATTTTCCATACTATTACTGCAGGCTGCTTTTGTCAATATAGTGGCATTTATGGAATGCAATAGATGGTAAAATAGAAACAGCATCATCATTAACATCGTATTTCCTAGCAAGTAGAGAACATACTGTGCACAGCTCTTTCCAGTATCCTCCGAGGATAAGATCACAGAAAATACAAGCAATCTTTTCCTTCAACTAGAGAAAGCATTTCAAGAGAAGACAGCAAATGTCATCACGCTGGTGTTAGAACCAGACTGAGGCGGTTGTAAGAATAAGCAATGTTATTGAGTGAGAGAGAAAAGCTGCTTTGTTCTTAGCATATTTCCTTTTATTTGCCAGAATGCCGCAGCAAGCTCAAACTTTCTTTGTATTTCTTTGAGGCAATGTTGTCAGTAATGGCTTCTGCAGTAATTTTTTACCATACAAGACCTTGTACCAAACTTGTACAAGTTAGTACTATTTTTATTTGCATGCATATGAATTACTGGCATATGCAGTGGTGACACCAGCATCATTCCAATGTGTGCCTCACTTCACTGAAGCAATACTGAAATACTCAAGAAATAACTAAGAGTTGGGCATGCAGAATTTGTTAGGAACTACAGAACAGTAAGTTGATGACTAAATATGAAGATGAGAGAACCAGAAGCAGCAAGCAATGGGCTTCTATTTTTGAGTATGCAGCTTAAAACTGTCGACCACTGACCTTACTACAGTACAATTCAGGGCTCTTAGTAATGTGTTATCTCATGTACAGAGTAACGCCTATTGGACACAGCCTATTACTTATAGTAAAATGGATATGCAAAGAAGGGATACTCAGAGAAATGTGGAGCAAGAGATGTTAATTTGTCACTTGGGTACACAATGAGCAGCAACCACTGTGGCCCACTAGGTAATCCTATTGCCCTTACTAACTACAGGATTGCTGCATCCTCCAGTCTACTGAAATAGCCTCCTGCAGACTCATTATCATAAAGCCACCTGCTAGATTTGAAGAAAAAGTAGATGTTTTATCATCTTTAACTATATTCCCAGAGCTGCTTTCCACGTACAACCCCTCTCTTGTTCTCTGCGATATCGTCTTTGTATGATTCCTGGAGTCCCAGTATTAGATCTGTATGCACAATAACAAAGGACTTTGAGATATCACAGATTCTTTAATGTGTCCCCCTCACAGCCAAGAAGCCTTGGAGAAAAGACAATAGATAAGTGAGAAATGCAGAAAGTAAAATATAGGGTCTGGCTTGGGTAAAAAAGATGAATACTGTTTTAAATGGGTTGTATCACACCAGTATAAGACCATGCCAAAATATTTCATTTTGGAGAGGAGTGGTGAGCTCAGCTTTAAAAGATGACAGAAAGAGATAGCTCGATACTTAGCGTACAGAACAGACTTTCTGGGTCTTCTTTTCCCACTGGAGAATTACAAACATGAAGGAAGTATTCAGCCGATTTTATGATGTCTGCTCAAGAGAATGTCTTTCAATGAGGCACCAAGAAGAGTTCACACAGTATCACAACACATAGCAATCTTGTGAGAGTGCAGCATTTAATCTTTTCTTTCATAGGCAGGCACAAGATAGCCATCCCTGGAGACAGTGTTCTCACCAGACATCTCTTCTGGTATAGCAGGCATGCAACCACCAACAGTGCTGCTTAGTTCAACTTGTACTATGTAGCACAAGGTTCACTGAGAGCCTCAGGCACCTCAAGTGTGGGCTACTGAAAAATTTGCCATAAGTACAAGAGCACCACCTTGTGATACACGAATCACGGTGTGTCAACTGGTGAATGGCAGGAGTGAGTGGGCTCCTGCCCACCCCTGAGAGTCCTCTGTCCCTTGTAGAGTCAGCATCATACAAACCTGGATGTGTTCCCTCTTTCATGTCCAGTTTTGGAGTCCCCAGCATAAGAAGGACATGGAGCTCTTTGAGCGAGTCCAGAGGAGGGACACACAAATGATCAGAGGGCTGGAGCACCTCTCCTGTGCAGACAGGCTGAGAGAGTTGGGGTTGTTCAGCCTGGAGAAGAGAAGGCTCTGGGGAGACCTTAGAGCAGCCTTCCAGTACCTGAAGGGGGCCTACAGGAAAGCTGGAGAGGTACTTTTTACAAGGGCAGGGAGTGATAGGATGAGGGGAATTGGTTTCAGACTGAAAGAGGGTAGATTTAGATTGGATATTAGGAAGAAATTCTTTCCTGTGAGGGTGGTGAGACACTGGCACAGGTTGCCCAGAGGGGTTGTGGCCGCCCCCTCCCTGGCAGTGTTGAAGGCCAGGTTGGATGGGGCTTTGAGCAACCTGGTCTGGTGGGAGGTGTCCTTGCTCATTGCAGGTGGGTTGGAACTAGATGATCTCTAAGGTCCCTTCCAACCCAACCCATTCTATGATTCGTTGCTTGCTGCCTAAACAATACAAAAGATGACAGAGACAAATGTGGAGCAATGTCTCATTGATGTTTGAGTTGGGGGAAGATGTAGTACGGTTAATATTTTCTAGTGTGCATGTCTGGAAGCAGAACAATTTCCCATTCAACTAATTTTATACATTCACCCAAAAGGATGTGGCATTAGCAGTAATAAATCCCCTTGCTACAGCTACAATCACCAACCAGATGCCCACATAGCACAACAACATACAGGATTTATTCAATTGGACTGTTGTAAACCAGGTAAAATCTTAGGCTAGGGCAACAGATTTATTTTTCTGGGTTTTATAGTATAAGACTGGTTAAGCAGCATAGTCTTGCTCTGCATAGCTGATCAGCCTTTGTCTTTTGCTCTTCCTTGAGTAGAATCATTAAAACTGCCAGCCCCAAGTTACAGCTCCAGGCCCTAGTGAAAAAACTTCATATGAGACAAAAAAGAAAGTTACTTTCCAATTTTTATAAAGCAGTACATTCACTCAGAACTGCCCTTCATGTTATAGCTAAATTCCCATTGCTGTGGGGAATTTTAAAAAAGTTTTTAGAAGCTGAGGGTGCTTGTCTGGCGAATAAGGTGTAAAGGTCATATATAAAATGCAAAACAGTGCCTAGATGCTATCTGATACAATATTCTGGGATAAAAAAGACACAGAATCATGTTTGCAAAAGAAAGAGGTTGGCAAAGAAACTTGAGAAGTCCTGAGATATCTGCTTAACGCTTTAATGTTGTTTGACATATAGCTGTGGTCAAATCAATGCAAGCCTTGGAACTGCTGGGTAAATTTAAATCCTATTCTGGTAATTATACTGGGAATATGAAGCAATATAGGAAATTTTAAAACACCACCTCCTACTCATTTGCATAGCTAAATGAGAAACCATTTGAATCCTTGCCATATTTTTGAAACAAGACATTTTTATAAATACAAATAATTTAGCAAAAGATTCCAAAAGCCTTTAGGTGCCTATGGCATAGCTCAAGCAGAATTCAGATGCCTGAATTCAAGTGAGTGATTCACAAAAATTCTGCCTGTGGCATGCATACCTGAAAGGCACCTAAGCTGTCATCAGTAAAGTTATTTAGGCACCTAAAGTACTTCTAATGTATGTTGCCAGAGGCCTTCTTATCTTGGATGAGATGAGAGTCTCACCAGATATTTTGTTTCACGGTGTGTTTAGGCATTCTCAAACTAGCTGTTCAGATGCCTAAAATCCTTTGTAGCTCAAGGATGCTTACACAATGCCTAGGTTGTACCAACATCAGTGAGCTCAACACAAAGCAGAGTTCCTACACCTACCGTTACTCCAACAGCATTTGAATGAACACTGCTTTGGGGTGATGCCCATCACTTGCACTACATAAACAGTGAGAAACAGTATCACTACTGCTAGGCATCTTCTTTTAAAAAACTAAACGAGTCATTCATACTCAAGCAGTAACTGAAGTGGATAAGAGGGACTACAGAGGTGTAAATCCCTCTCTCTCTTAGGCACCCAAGTCCCAGAGAGACAGAGGGGATTTCCAGACATCCCTTGTTTCAGCATTTTAATGCACCCCTCTGCTTGGCACCCTGGCTGGTGTAAATCCCACAGACCGGTGCCTGACTCTTTCCCCCAGGTGTATAGGTTAGTTAGATGAGTAACTCAGGGCTGCAAATTTCTGCCTCTGAGCTGGGCACTGGGGAGTCAGGTTGGATGCTCTCAGACCTGGGTCCCTGTGCATCTGGGCCTTTATGACTTTTCTTTTTCATTCTAAGGTATGTAATTGTAAGCCCTGATTCTGGCAGCCACTCTTGCAGAAATGCTAAATAAAGAAAAGACTTCCAGTATTGCCATCTATTCTGAGAGTTTTGGAGACCTTATAAAGCATCAATATGCATGAAATGTTGTGATCAAAGGAATAATCTGAAACTTTTTTTTTAAAAAAGGAGCAACTTTTGAAGCATACCCCTTTTAAGAATAAAAGACCCTAAACAAAGCACCTCAGCCTGTAGCAATCTTACCCAGTATTTCTGCTGTTATACTGAAAATGTCCTTATGAGTGTGAAATCAGTGATAGGATGTTTTTAGTAAAGAACAGCGTACTGGTTGGCATGATAATATTCTCTGTATATGTGAAATACTCTAAACATAGATCAACACTGCGACCATTCAAACATGAACTGGGGCTACAGTGAGAGCCAAACCCCGTGGAGCATCTCTGTATGTCAGTGTCTCAGCACTATGGCTGGGAAGGACCAAGTGGATTTGCCACTCTGCAGACCCACAGTATGAGTTATAAGCAACTGAAGGAGGAAAAAAAAAGGGCAGTTTGCATCTGTCATCTGACCACCTTAGGGCTGAAGGTTTTTTTCCTTTCAGAATTAAGATAACAGCTACTAGAAGAACATATCCAGAAATGGGATTAAAAATAGCATATCTGTAACAGACAATTTAAACAAGTTTTTAATGCTGTAAATAAATACGTTCACATCAGTTGGCCAAATGTTTTCTTAACATGAAAACATGAAAAGGACTGTGCCCCAAAACATAACCTATGGAAAATGTTCATCTGTTGAGGGCAAGATGAGAGACAATAAAATGATGGTCATTATTTCTTTAGGTATCTACTATAACGGTGCTGTTCCCTTTTCATATTTTTTTCCACTGCTTGTTTTGGGATATTTTCTCCACTACTGGCCTGCATGCAGAAACTCAAAACCACCCCAGTGGCAGATGTCCAGCAGCAGCCTCCTCCACACTCTCTCACATCCCAGAGTCCCAATCAATCCTCTCAGTGGTACTGCTGCTGCCTGGGCAATCCTGCACCATCCCATCCTCCTGAGTAGTGACTTTAACAAGTCTGGGGACAGAGGCTGAAATTAAAGTTGTAGCTCAAATAGCTTCCACCAGTACTTTAAATATTGCACTAATAGTAGCTCTGTGTAGATCTATCTCCTCGTGGCAGTTTCTAGAACTCTTAAGGCCACTAATGCTCACAAATATTTGGCAGTGATAGCCCGCCAGAAATGTCAAAGCCAGGAAGTAAAATGCTACACCCACAGTTCTTTGTGCATTATATTTCACTTTCATAAAAGCATAACAAAACAGAGAAAATAGCATCAGAAAAGTTCAAGTAGCCAGTTAGAGAAAGATGTGCTCTTCTTTAGTATGATACTGGCTTATGTATGTATCCATTTTCTCTGCCTGACCTTTTCCAGATCAGTCTCTGTTGTTTAGAAAATAGGCTGTCTTTGATTCATGCTGGATTTACACCCAACATCAAAGGGCTTTGCCTACATGGATCAAGGGATCAAAGGTGCTGATGATCTCCCGAAATCTGCTTGCTTGTGCCATTCAAACTAATACACTGGCAAGAGTTAGCTTCAATAGCTATTATGCTAAAGAAAATACAGTCAGTTTGGGAAGTTTTGCTTGCAGTGTTCGTTGCCGTTCACAGTTTTGAGACAAACTAGACTGCTAAATATCCCTAATTATCCTAACTCTCACGTTTGTTCTCTCCTTTAGCAACTGATGCTACATTTCATTTCTTTTTCGAAAGAAAGAAATTGTGAACTAAGAGATGTTTGCAGTATCTAAACAGGCATTTTCAGTCTGTCAAGGCTTGAACAGATGCACAATTCATGAACTGAAACTACATGATATAACAACTCAACTATTTATTGACTTATGAAGCAAAGCTTGTTACTAACAATAGCCTATTCAGATCAACCTTTCTTTTCTGATAAACACAGTAAAACAAAAAACTATTTGGAATTCCGTTTTTTGAAGTACAGATGAACCCGTTTTAGCTCCTATCATAGATGGGAAACATTTTCTGGTTTACTTTTCAGATAATTTTGAGCTTCAAGTTTTGCTTTTAAAACACTTCTGCAGCTTTTCTTATAGAAGGGTAATCCAGAGCAATGGAAAAAAACTTTACATCAATTCATAATCTCCATCAGCTTGCTCATTTCAAGGTTATAACAAAGTTCATCCCAAAATGATGTCAATAATTTCTGGCAGTAAACATCTGTGTTCCTAATACACTGAATAGCTCGTAACGAACATGACTCATATTGAAATCATTCATTCTGAGTCTTTGAATTATCAAGTGGAAAACAAGAAGAATGGAACAAAACTGCTGCAGTGTTTTAAGAGAAAACAAAATTTGAAAAGCTGCAATATTCTGAATAATCTCCTAATCATTTAAAATGGTGTGCAGCAAGAGCAAAAAAGCAGTAAATAGGCATCATGTTGTAAATTGTGCTGTAATATACGTCAGATTCTCAGTGATGCTGGAAAAACATGTATCTTTAAATATGAGCAACATGTATACTGAAAAACATATCATTGGATGAAAACAAGTATCAGTCAATACTGACACAAATTTTGACCTCCTGATTTCACTAGCAAAACTTGAAAAATTGCTGTAATCACTGCATTAGAGAAGAACAATGCACTGAATTTACAGCAGTTTAACATCGGCTATGGATGTAGTTTTTAAATGCAAAGCAGACACTGAACTTCTTTGCATGATTAAGAGGAATTTTGTGATGGACACAGATGCATAAACTAAGAGCATTCAGCCAAATGACTCAGGAGGTCAATGCTGCAGAGACATGCTTTTATTTGGCTAGGAAGACATTATATGTTTGGTAAAAAAGAACTGGGGTTCTTGATTTCCATTTAATTTAACTAATTAGGCACTTAATGTAAAAGTGAAGCATCTCCAACTGGAAGGACTGGTGCATTTCTATAGGAAACCACAATGTACTTCAGAAGGGAGAAAATTCTGTTGGCAAATCCTAGTACATACTCAGTCAAATAAATAGGTTGTCTAAAATAATTGTATAAAAGTTTTTAATTTGTCAGCAGTCTAACTTAATTACAAGCCTTTAGATTAACCTTAGGCGGGAAATGCTTTAGTCTTTCTTGTGAGACTTGGTTGGTTTTGTATCTAAAAATATATATCTAAATAGACATGGAAACACAAGGACGAGTGTCAGGATGCATCTCTAGCCCAGTGGGTTGGATGCCCTGAAAATCTGCTGCCCTGGGTTCTCAGTAATGTTTCCATGTGAAATCATGTCATTAGGAGAGGGAGCCTGCTGTCTCTTTCCCTCTTGTCACACTCAGGTGGCTGGGATACTAGTCCAGAGTATGGGAAGCTTTAATTTGGCTCTTACACCCAACACAAGCTACATGTTAAGCTCCTAGAAAACAGGCCCTGAAATCTTTGGGTAAATTCAGCCCAACTGAGGTGATAGGAGCAGTTCACATCCCATGAGGCTGGTTTCTTGGATGGCCTTGCAAAGGTTGGGTGGGGGATCCCAAAGGCCAGCCAATGCACCGGCTGCCTTAGCCACAGAGGAGAGAGGTGGTGGCTTATGGGTGGTCTGTGGGCTATGCTGCCCCTTTCTCTGCTGTGCCAGGCACCAAGGGTGCTTTGGGATCTCTGCTGTGGACAAAGCCTTGGGTCCCCAGGCAGGTATATACAGCTGCAGGGACACAGGAGTATGGTGCTGGGCTTGCTGTGCACTCCTGATGTCGTGGACTTGCTAGAAAATGGCCCTGCCTGCCTGGAGATTGTGCTTGGGTAAAGAAAGTCTGCTGGGAAGCAGAAAGCCACGTGAAGCTCCAGGCTCCTGTAAGCAGTCACCAAGAACAGACAAGCCATAGGATACCTTGCTCTACCTGCTGCTGTGATATCCAAGGTCAGCCAGGAAGCTTCCACTTAACAGTCTGTAAATAGGAATGCAAAGATGCTACAGGTACCATCTCCCAGTAGATTGACGGGATTAGTTCTCTTACTCGTCCAAGAGATCAATTCTGGTCATTATCTTCCACACTGCTCTGCCTTTTTGATGTGGGATTGCATATATTTTGTGAGGAAGATCTTTGTGCATATCACAATAGCTATTGTGATATGCACATTCTTTAAACCTAGTGTATAGTTTTGGAGATGTTGTAATCAGACACGTCACAAAATTAAAGAACATAGGAATGCTGTTATTTGTAAATGGGTATTGCAAAGCATGTGTGGGTACCAAGGAGAACACATTTCTACTGCAGATCCTGTACCAAATCCTATATAGACATAAAAATCTCTAGAAGTACCTTTTCAAATTATTGTTTTCTACCTTTATCAATTCATGAAAGCTCAAAAGAGCTAACTAAATTTCTTTTGAAAGGAATTACAAATTCTGAAGAATCAATAAATACAACCATATTCCCAGCAGAACATTTTTATATTGTACTAGACAAGGATGAAGATGCGTTTCCTGTAAACTTAGTTATGAAAAAGACAGCTCAGAGACTACAATTTAATTACTGAGATATAACAAGACATCTGGGGAAATTGTTAGATTGGCAGCTTTTGAAAGAGTTTACAAAGTGATTTTACGGAAAAGGAAAGCCTTATTTTTACATCTAGCATATTTTTTTGCTATGGAAGTTTAGATATTTGTCTGGAAAGGAAAGCTTGTCAATATTTTAAAACAGGAAACAAAAAAGAATAAAAAATAAAAGCCAGACATGAAGCTGTAGAAGCATGCATAAGAACAGGAGTCCTTTAACAGCCAAATATTTGTTCTTCCCTTATTGTATGGATAACACTTGTAACAAATTCTACACCACAGTGCTTATTAAAATGAAGAACTAGTAGTAGAAATTGTAACTCTCAGCCTTTGAAAAAATTACTGAGGAGTGAGTTTATCATCAATGATATTTCTGTATCAAAAGTCATGCAGATTTTTCTAACCTAATCATTTAATAGCATTCCATGTTCCTACAGTATTTATTTTCAAAATAAGCAGACTAATCTTTTCTCTTTGAATTCAAAATAACATTTTTTTCATTGTGTTTTTCTAGTTTAATGCTTGTGAAATTCCATTGAATTTATAGACAGCTACTCTGCTATAAAACTGATATAGTAGAAAATTAAGCTTTCTACTCACCTTTTATCACCCCAGATAAATAAGACCTTTTCTAGAAATACACTCTATATTTTATAAAAGTTCCCACTTGCCTAGTTTGTTCAGAAGCTTTTGTAGATGTTTATCCAAAGTTGGACCCAACAGTTGTCCACTCCACTTTGACAGGTAAATAAAATGCCACCAGTTTCCTTTATCCTCCAAATTCACTTCCATTCCTTACCCTAAAGGTAACTTTGGAAGATACACGTCACTGACCAGAGTTACCAGCTCACCTTGCAAGAGCTGCCCAGGTCTTTGCAACACTGTTGGGGATCCAGGCAAGGCGATGTGTCCAGGATCCAGGCACAGCTAGGCGATGTATTCCCAAGCTGGCAGCAAGCTGCCCTGGAGTGCTGGGTGCGCAGAGCCAGCCTCCCTTCCCAGCACTCGATGTTCTTGCTGGTATGGTAGGTTGAGTAGTTTCTCAACTTCCAACTCGTAGAGCACATCCTGCTCCTTCCCCCCGTGCTCAGGTACTGAAGGTACTCTGGTGACTCGAGCCCTGCCTTTTAAGGTCCACCCCCCTTGTTAGGCCATTAGCTTTATTATTACCAAACAATTAGCACCTGAATGTGATGACCAGGAGGGCTGCTCTGTCAATCAACAATCAGGTAGCCCTCTGGTCAACCTCTACACAACACCAAAATTATGTGTTTTAGTAATAAAAGGCCTTGTAAGAGGTACCAGCATGAAACAAATAGATTTTCTTTGCTGCATCCCTCCAGATACCAACAGCAATTTTTTCTCAAATGAATGAAATGGCAACCAACTGGTTTTGCCATTAAACTCCTGTTCCTCATCTTTTGTGCTGTGGTTTCAGATGTCTGATGACCCAGATAAGTAACAATATAAAACCTAGTCATGTCCAGAGAGAACCACACCCATCACCTGGGTCACATCAACAAGGGAAGCATTGTACACCGATTGGGAATAATTTTGCTTCTTTATTACAATGAGAGGAGCATTATGTAACCTGGCCAAATCCCTTTTTTTAGTCTCATCAACGGCTGTGGAGGGATCAGAAATTATGACCTTTTGCTCTTAGCTACAGCCAGCCACCCTCAAGAAAATATGTGATGTAGGAGGGACAATGGCAGATTTTCAAAAACCCTGTAGATTCTTGATTTGGAGACAATTAAGATCTTGCTGTGGCCACCACCGAGCACCAAGTCATCCTGGGCTTTTTGTCTATCAGTGGCTTTGTCCTTACACAAGCAGTGTCCCTGTGCAGCCAGCCAAGAAAACCTCCTAGCAACTCTGTGCCACCAAAGTAGCACAAAGCAGGCAGTTGACCCCGTTGCTTGCCCAGATACAGTTTTGGAAAGATCTGATACATTCATTACTCACATGATATGCATTACTCAATCTGAGTACAATAGAGCACGTGTTACTCTGTACTAGGATGACTACATGTCCTGTACTGACACTGTAATAAACAGAATGTTATAATAAATCTTCTCTGGCAAGAGTCAGTGTCCCTTTTAGTGACAGTATCAGCATTAAAGCTACATGTTCAGGTTTAATCTCTCTGGCTGCTCTTTTTAGGCTGGCAGTCTTTCTGAAGTCCATCTCCTTCCTTGCTATGTTATCTTCTATTACCAGCACAGGACGAATGGCTAAAATATCTGCAAATAAACATTGCAAGACAGTCCCTGGCCTGAAGAGAATGTAATCTACTTTGGATACAGACAAATGGATCATTTATTCTGAACTTTTGGTTTCTTTACCAAAACTTCACCACCACTGGTACACAGCCAGCGGTGCCAGAGCTGTGCTGTGGGAGCATAGCAAACCACAGACCAACCTGTGGGGCAGGAGGGGAGATTGCTGCAGTCCCAGCCTTGCATCATGGATTGATCTTCTCATCTGAAGAATGAGCAACGGGAAATGTATGAGCAGTGAAGGATGCGAGATCCCAAGCTTTTCTCCTACCACCGGTGCTCTGTGTTGTGTTGTGTCTCTGAGTCTTACATTTCTGATGCACAGTATCTTGGCCTTAATGGTAAGGGGGGAGTGTTCTTTTCCACCTGTCCCACCTCAGTTTATCCATTAAGGTGATCTCATCTATGACGGGAGCTGCAGGGCCAAAATGTTTCAGGCACAGTGAGTCCAGAACTGGGGTTCCTGTGCTTAGGTGCAACTTGTCAAAGAAAAGCAGGTGGCATCAACTCTGGTATGGTTTTGAATAGATCCACATAGTTCCTAGGCCAGCTACAAGTTAATCACAGCACAGAAATGGCTGTTGCAGTGCCCTAGAAGCTGGAGACTGGAGGACAGCCAGGATTGCTGCTTGGGACTAGCCAATGACACCCCAGCCTCTTCCAAATTCAAGAGGTCAGGATCTGTCCCTGATTGCATTTCACACTGAAACTGCTTCTGTTTTAATGTTCTCACCATAAACCACAATTCAGTCCTCTATTTACAAAACATTTGCTTGCTGAAAATCTGGCCATGCTATCCTATTGATATGACCTTCCCCAAAACAAAAGGCATCTTTAAATTACTCAAACTTTCTGAGGAGTTGAGAGTGAACCACAGGTGAAGCGTACTATTTTAAACTTTCATATTAGCAGAGAAAGACATTGGCAGAGAAAAATAAAATAAACCTCCCTATAACCTTGTAGTTCAAACCATTTTTTAAATAGCTGGCTTCACTTTCAAACAAGTTTTATAACAAGAGCAAATAAACTCAAAATATTTGATGGTAACCATCCAAAATGCTTGGAGTTTTTGACATGCTTTCACATGTACTTCTTGGCTGCTATAAACAGCAGGTTAGTGTCAACCTGAGTTTCTCCTGACTGCTGCCCTTCTGAGTCCCCAGGAAGCAAAAGCACTTCGTGTCGGCCTGGATGCGTTCCTGTGTGATGTACTGTAGGTGAACCTGCTCTGACAGGGGGGTTGGACTAGATGATCCTTCGAGGTCCCTTCCAACCCTAGAATTCTGTGATTCTGTGTGATTCCTGAAGGTGACATTTGCTCTTGCTCACATGTTCTGCAAATATAGAGCTCAGTTTCATATCGGTCAAGACAGGGACACTGGTAAATGTACATGTTCTGCAACACCAGATGAGCTGTTCCTACTCTGTTACTATATTGAGATTTACTCTCTCTGTGTCCTGACTAATCAGTCCACATATAAATTCTTTTCTGCTTTCAGCTGCTGTGATTTTTTGTAGTCCATTTGAATTTCCTGTATACTTGCAAGAGAATAAAATCACATGTTATTCACAGGAAGTTTTGAACCCTTATCCTGGACTCTGTGCTCCTGTAAGGGTTTTTTCATGCTTTTTCCCTTTATGCCTTTGCCTTTTAGTAACTTTCTACTTATGAGTGCCCAAATACTATGCTTTCACTGGGGCCACTGCTTGTCCAAGACTAAGAAGTTCAAGCATTCAAATGGTACATACAAAAGCAAAAACTGGTGCAGATGCTTCCACCTGCAATGTGCAGGTGCAGGTATGAGCAACTGAAATTTTAGGCATGCAGAAGTTGAGGCCAGTGTTTGAGAGAACAGGTCCCACTCCTCACAGTAGCTGTTACATTTACATATTCTGACAGACTGCTGGCAGTAGGCAGCTGAAACTGATGAGTTGTCTCAACAGATTAAAATTAAATTCTATTGAAGAAAGCAACATACAAAAATTATGTTTCTGTATAATCTGTGTGATTAAATGTTACTTGTTTCAAAGTTAATGTTTCTGTCACTTTCAATTACAGCTTTTCGAAGCTTTATTCTGCATCATTGAATCTCTTTAAATAACTCTCCTGTTCAGCTTTCTTACAGGGATTGGCACACTTAGTATGAATATTGTACTCCTACTAACTCCTACAATAACATTGCTGACTCTAATTTAGAATTATGTTTGTTATATCTGCTCTCCCTTAATGCCTGGAAGTTGAAAAAAGAGAAGGAACCAGGTGAAATGGAGCCATGCTCAAGAACTTTTTTTTTGGTCAAGTTATATTGAGCAGGCTCAGGTCACTCTACAGTGACCAGCAGATGAAAATTTAATAATTTCTAAACATTGACAGACATTTCTTGCTGGAGAATGGTTTTTGAAGCATCCTCAGATTTTTGGACGTACTATTCTAAAAGCTGAAAGGGTTGAAAAAAAATTTAATTTGGTTTTGCTGTTTTCAAGTTTTCAGACAAACACTGAAATCGAATTAAATTATAAGAGTTAAAAAAATTACAACTTGTTCAACTGGTTCGAAACTGTTGAGGTAAATAAAGTTAGATAAAAATTCCTATTTCATTGAAAGAAAAGCCTTTGAATCAAGGGCAATGTAAGGACTCATCTCCATGTCTACATTTGGCTGAATACTTTTCCTTTATTAGTCTAAGGAAATTATGATTTATGTGTAAAAAGGAAGCTACACTGGCAATTAATGAGTAAGCGGAAGAAAAGCGGGGAGGGAGCTTTCCTAGAAAAAAAAAAAAAACAACACGAAAAAACAGAGGTTCGTCACCAAGTGCTGCTCTCCCAGGCGAGCTCTGCCACCTCGTGGGCTGCTGCCCTCTTACAGGGCAGAGCCCGGAGCGCGTGGGAGAGCAAAGCAGCCCCTGGGGGAGGACAAAGCAGTATAGGGAGAAATAGGTCTGAAAAACAAGAAGAATATTTAAAATAAATTGTAGAAAGAATTTACTTAACATGAGGGCTTTGAAGCATAATTCCTAAAGTTTGTCTCTCGTATAAAGGAAATCATGTCGTCGGGGTGGCGAGGCACACTTTTTTAGATTATTTTTCCACTTGGTATTTCCAGATCGTAGCTTTTAACCATCATTTGATATAGTGCAGCTATTCAGTGTTTGTGTCACTGGATCTGGGAGTGTTTTTCATCTCCCAGCTTCAGGTACAAGGTCCATGCAAGTCTCAGATCCCTTCAGGCCACAGACCCCAGCACCTAGCACCCTGACATACAGGTAAATTAATCTGTACAGAAACCCAAAGCATCACAAACTGTGCCCTGGCAGGCAATGCTAGATACAATCACAAGTCCAGCTTCATGACCCAGATAAACTTCTTTTGTAGCTGTTTGTATTTTTTTTTGACAGAAGGTCACAGAACTATGCGAATCACTGATTTTTCAATTTGCTGACCTAAAAGATACCCAAAGAGTTAAAAACAAACAAGCAAAATTGATTTTTTTCTTGTCAAATCAAAATCTGGAAAAATAGTTTGGATCAACTTCCAAAATTTCTTTGACTAAAAAGAGTAGTCATTAAGCAGTTGATTGGTGATTAAGCTTGGTGATTTCAAGCTGAGAATGTTATTTAGTGAATGTTTCCTTTTTTGAAATGTCATGCTGCTTTGGCTTTTCTTGTGTTTTCAGGAAGGAACAGATCTACTAATAAATGAAGGCAAAATCAGCAAATACTTTCAGATGCCCCCAATTTTTGTATGCTCCTTATTCAACAGATCTACTCAATGTGCATGACAGCTTTTTGCTTTTGACTTGAGATACTAATTGTGAATGGTCTGTCTAGCAGCACCGAACTGGGCAGGACTGCTTGAGAAGCACGGGGAGACCCCTTGTTATACAGCAGTTTCAGTGTTGTCTCACGTCTCTGGCTTCCCGACCTTGATTAGGTGCAAATACACGATCCATCACTGAAACAAATTACTAAGTCTTAGTGGAGAAAGTCTCAGTGCTGTAGAATGTGTCAGACACCCAAACAATATTATCTCATGACAGAAATATAGCTGTCCTCCTCACATGTATGCAATTCTAGCCATGTCATCTAACCAACAGTTTGCATGTAACCTATCAGAGGAGGAACAAAAATATTTTTAATATTTGATTTAATCACTTGAACTGAAAAGCCTTAAGAAACAAGAAAGGGGAGAATGTGAAAAAGTCACATTTACAGGGATAATTTTTTGCATTAAAGAGTTTGACTAGTCTTTGCTAAACAAACATGCTCAGCTCTTAAAGTGATTCCTTTGTTATTTCTCCATGAGAAAACTAAACCATGAGTGAGCTGGAAGAAAATTCTCAGATCTTTGATCCCTTAGGTCTCATTTCCAAAGTGACCTGAGAAGTTAAAACATCAGGTGCTTTCAGGAATTGTAACTACTTGTTATAAGATAAATCATTGAATTTCTAGCACCTGACCAACTGTTAACGAAAACAAGGAGGTAAATGAGACGTGTACAAAAGATAAGCTCAATTCTGTTTCTTGAGGGACTGAACACATAGACAAATCTACCTGAATTGCTGGAAGTCACTGTGGTGGAGTTAAAAAATAAGGACGGGTAAAAAAAGGTACATTTCAACGGATTTTAAGCAATGTACTCAAAACAATGTTTATGTATTATATATATTTTTTAATGATAAATTAATCAAATATACTGCAGCATCAGAGATTCTAGATGATTGTTACTGTAACTGCCTTTGTGTTGAAGGCATATACAATAGTTAAACAGATTAACAGGAGCTAAAGGGTAGTAGTAGCTAGGTAGATAAGGATGATATGATTCTGATTGATTTATTGATGAATCATATGCTGCACTCATATTTCATTGCTTAGGGCTAGAAACTAGCCATACGTCTATGAGGATACAGGAATAGGAAGCTTTCTTATCCTACTAAATGTTTCAACGAGCAGTAGTTTTTAATAAAATAGTCATACAAATTCGTGAAGTAGTTCAGGTTTTACTGTAAACTGTGAGGAGTTTACATGACAGTCCTTACATTTATTTTTATAATGCTCATTTGATAGTATCAGATTGTTTTGAGGGGGAAAAAAGTCAAGAAAGTAGCCTGGATGCAGGATGCAGATATCTTGTTCACCATTAACCAGTGGCAGAAGGAACAAAAGTCTGCAAAGTGATAAAGCAGAAAGATAAAGATCTCCTGTAGCAACTGACAAAAACTTAAAGTTTGATTCCATGTGATGAAATAAAAAAAAAATTCCTGAAGAAAACTTACCTCTCTTCTTTCCCAGAACTTTTATTACGTACAGTACTACCACTGATATTTTAATAAGCACTAAGCATCATATTTGTAGTCACTGAGATTTAAATCAGGAAATAATCTGACTGCTAGCTCACTAGACACATGGGCACATCAGGCCATACAGTTTAGTTCTCCCTCTGCATTCTGTCAGCTGTTGGGTGACTTCTACTTTTCTCACTTAGAAAGGACTGGCTGCTCTAGAAAATGTGTCACTGGACCCTTTGAAATGTGGTCAGTATTACCCAAGATTATCGTAGCGGTTGTATCATAATAAGATTAATTTAATCTTTGTAGCAGAAGCAGAGCAAGGCTGATTATTTGCATCATTTTGGGGTGGATAGGACCAGGAGCAATCTAGCTCAAAATTACTGGAATTTGGTATTTCTATGGCAGTTTTAAAAGGAATTTGATGGACTCTTTTCCTTGGTTGTTGACAAGAATCTGCATCACAAATCCCCCCTGAATCATACTAGTCTGCTGCCTTGGTCCAGAGAAAGGACAGCAGAGAAATAAAGGAAAGGAACCCAAGCGGCCCATGACATGCTGCCTTCTCCAATTATTAGGAGGGTCTACTCAGCTTGGCTTGGGGAGGCAAAGCAACGCTTGCCAGAGGTAAGGCAGAGACCAGGGGAACACACACAGTCACAGATAGATATGCATCACTCTACCTGTGGGGAAATGACCTGATGATTCAGGCCAGTGCAATAAAATCTCCTGTTCTGTCCTATATATTAGTCCTGAAGTTTTTGTTACCATTTGAATTCTGTCACAGTAGGAAGCTGCTCATGCTGCATATTATTCTTGTCATCCATGATTATAAAACATCCACCTCCTGAGGCTTTTTACAAGCAATAATTTATTTTTAAAAATAAAAAAGGCATTTTAGATTATTTTTAAACAAAACCAAACCTATATGTGAGTAGCAGCAACTATAGTAGAAGGAGCTAATTTGTTTTTCTCATGCAGAGCCTCACATAGTGCCATTTTTCTTTTCCAGATCCCTGTGCTGCTCAAAACACCAGTTTATGGCACAACTTTCCTTCAGAGTCTGGTGTGTATTCTCCTGAGGATCTCAGACAATTACAGTAAAAAATAGAAGCATCAATTGCAATCTTTTCACACAGCATGGTATTACTCCTGCTGAGGTTTTAATTTGTCCTGAGACTGTACATATCAACAGATTTTCAAAATTACATTATAAACTGGTATTTCATTTGGCCTAAAATTCAGCTTATTTTCTTGTACCAAGGTTTCCCACACACTGAAATCTGTGTAGTTCCCAAGGTTGTGGGCAAAAGGGCTTAAGGATTCAAGAGCTGCCTGGATTGGTAATTATGGAACGTTGCCAGGCTGGGGAAGCAGCAAGGGGCTAAGGACCTTCCTCTACACATTCCACCACCACCTCGCAGAGGAAGCAGCAGAAAGCATGAGTTAGATATAAGACTTTATTATACCCTGGGATATGGGGGAAGAGAACTAGGATGGAAACTGGTAGGAGAAAGAGTAGAAAAAAATCTCCCACCTGTATCTCTTCTGTATATTGTCTTTGCTATCTTGTCTAAGCCAAATTTTTCAAAGCCGTCTCCTGTTCTCCACAAAATCAGTGGGAATTTTACAATGACACACAGACTGCTTGAAACAGCATCCATTCAAATCAGTAGGGAAATTCGAATTTATGTAGATTTGTGTTAAGATTGGACCTTCACATTAGCTTTTAATAAAACAAAAATTCCCTCTTCTACTGAAGCTGGACATAGTTTATCAAACATACCTAAAAATCATAGTCCAAATGAACTACTATGTAATACAAGTTAATAACAGTGATTCTAAGCAGGATCTGAAGAAAGCCACATCATGCAATATAATCATAAAAGATTTTTTAAAAAAGCTACATTGTTGATTTTCTTCGAGACAATTTTCTGAGGCACTGTATCTTCTATGTGTTTTTCAAAAGCTTTTACAGAGCAATACTGAAAAGTTCCACAGGTTAGTATTTCACTGAGAAGTGACAGACAAACTTCTCTGATACTGAGTATTTGACTACAGCAACAAGGTTTCTAAGACTATACATTGTTAATGGAGCAATTTTAAAATTCAGGATTTCCTTATCTGACATATAAAAACCAAAGATGACATTCAGGCAGATCAAGAATAAAGCATCATTTAAATGGCAAGCACTGTTGAAACAGAACAAAAAGCCCCAGAGCTGCACTAAATTACTTATAAATAGGAAAAATAACCCTTATTACTTCCTTAAATCTTACCTCTTGCTCAATACTTTCAAAATATTTCTACATAACCTTGTAAGTAAATTTTACAATTCTGACAAAGTATTTATTTTGTTAGTTGCATCTGGCCTCCTTCTTGGCAATCATAAGACAGAGACGACTGAATTGCAGAATAACCTATTCTGTCACGCCTATGTATTTCTTAGTTACCTACAAAGGAATTCCAAAGTTTAAGAAAGATAGGATTCTAAATTAGAAAGACAATAGATCAACAGATCAAATCCTGTTTCAAACTGATCAATATGTGATATTGCAGGATGAAGAAAAAGCCCTATTCTTAACCATACACCTATTTATCAGTTACTGCATGTGAAGAAAGACATTCTTTCTCATCTTTACAGGCAATCTGCTTACTCTCTGATGCATAAAATTCGAATGGGCATATTTTTACCTTATTTTATAAACTTAATAGGAAATACTTAGGTTTACATACATAATTCATCCACAGTATTTGATTGCTGGAAACAAACCTTGGACAATCCCTTTATTCCGAAATCACAGGATGACTGACACCAGCATGTACAATAGAGGAACAGAAAGCATTGTATTATGCTGATGAATGATGTCAAGGACACGCACCATTTCATGTTCAATGATAAACATAAGTTGGGGAAAAAAAAAAGGAGAGGAAAGCAATGACTCTTTACCTGAGGGTGCTTTTGCAAGATTTAGCAGAACAGCTGAATGACCAAGAATAAGTATTCCACTATACTTCTGAATATATTGTAAAGTTGGTAAGATTTTAAATCTAGTAAATCAAAGTTTCTTTGTACATTACAGACAAAATCCTGAACCTATGGAAATCAACAGCAAAATAACCATCTTCTTCACTATGATTTCCCTCTGTTTCTATAATGATTTAATAATTAAAGCTTTTGATAGTACCAAAAACTTTAATAGTATGATCTTTTAAACATACATATCTGACTTTCCTCAGAGGTTCTTTGACTCCTGATAAAGTATGGGCTTCACATATATCCAAACAGCTGTATAGTAAAGCTGATCAGTGGAAAGTGGAAGAAGTGGAAAGTCTTGAAAATGTTTTGATAATCACCAGTTTGACAAACACAAGTTTACTGAAAGAATAGTGTACCTCCTAAAACAAAATTAGGACTTTAGGTGTCTATTAGAAATAACTTAACATTTATATTAGAAATAGAAGCATTTTTTCTGTTTGTATCTTTAGTATTAACAAGTTTAGATGAGGTACAATATGCAAGATAGGCCCGGTGATATGGTCCTAAACGTACCTCCACATCTGTATCTTTGTCTTCTTCCACACTCTGAAACACCTAAGACAACTCCTCCTTGATCTTTCATATACCTTGTTCTAAGGCATTTCTTCTGCAATCCCTATAGAAGCTCGTGAATTTACACTTACATCAATGCTTAAATAAATTCTCATATGTGGTCTTGCTATAACTCATTTGCCCTTATCATGTTCTCTCCTTGATGTTTATTAGCTCCATTTGTTATGTCGCATTTAAAATTAGATTGGGAGATGTTTGGGGAAGGAATCATTAGCAAGTTGCAATCAGAGCTCTAATTAATGTTGCTACGGGAGGGTGCTGAGGAAGCCATAGCTGAGCAAACAGATGTACTCATTTTTAATAGGGGAAGTCATGTCATAGTAAATTACTGCTCTGTTTTCTAGAATATGGGCCCATTGAAGGACTTGCAGGTAAAAAGTGGTAGCAGAACGGAAACTGAAAAGGCATGACATATCTGACATACTAAGTGCAGACACTTTATGCTGCTGCTCAGACACCACAGACTCCTGCAGAATGCAAATAGACCCAAGACTTCCTCCACTGGTTACCAACAAAGCAGCAGGAAGGCAGAGTTTCTGGAAAGATAAACAGGGTGCTGACAGGAAAAGGTACAAGAGAAAGGAAGAGTTTATTGTCTGGCAATGTTAAAGAAACACAGCAGCATTTTGTGGGGGCAATATAATTTACTGGAGGAGGCACTAAAGGCCTAAAAAAGCCAGATTTCTGCTTCCTAGAAGAAATAGTCTGCTTTGGCTGAGTGGAAGAATGACAGAAAAGATATAGAAGCTAATTAAGAGCTTACTAAGCTAAGCAGGAAGCTTACGATGACAAAAACAGCCTAGGTCTGTAGACCCCGAATAAATACATACAACTTGATCCTGTCTGGACTAAATCCCCACATAAAGCAACGGAAAAAAATGAACAGTCCAAACTGCAGACAGACACCATAAATTGAAGTCACTGGACTCCTGCATAGTGATGGAGATGAGACTGAAGGTGAATGTGGGAGGACACAGCAGCTGGACCAGACAACTCTAGCTCAGTACCCTGTCTCTCACATCAGCCAAAGATGCACAGGACAGGGTAGAAAGGCAGGGCAAATATAGAGTGAGAATTTTCCTGGACATTCCCCCAGCCTTCAACAGTTGTGTTCCAGGGGCTCTCTGAGCCAGACATACCTTCCATGAATTTAGTAAACATTACAGTTTTTTCTTCTGTGAGTTTATGCAGCCTCCTCCTTGAACTCATGCAAAATTTTAGCTTCCCCTGTATCCTATGGCAATGACTTCTACAGTGTAACTATACCCTGAATAAAGAACCATATTCTTCTTGTTTTGAACCTGTTGAGTGCTACTTTGAGTTCATGTCCCTTAGTTCCCACAAGCATCACAAGCGATCAGTGTCCTGTGCTCAAGGTTTTCCAGGAGGCAGTCAGCACAACTGGTCAGTGAGTACTAAAGCTAGGATCAGAACTGTAATACTCATGCTTCTTTATACTGGTGAGTGAGAAAGGCCAAGGAACGCATGTCAGCCCTGTACCACTGATCACCTGTACTACCCGAGACTAAGCATGTTCCTTGGCACAATTTTGGCCCATTCTCACTAATGCTTTCTCAGCCAATGCCAAGGTGTGCTTTGGAGAACAGCACGTGCTAGGGATTGGCCCTTACAGGCAGCATGGAGAAGACTGCACCATATCTGGCTTCTTCCACCTCACCCAGTCTTCCAGCATCACCCTAGCAGGCCCCCAGTGAATGCCATATGCACTCCTGTTGTACTCCAGGATATGTCATACCTACGTTCAGTGTTGTGCTATGAAAACTGGTGGGATGCAACTCAGCCCTCGCATTATATCAGACATCCAAGATGGAAAAAACCCACATAAAAACAGTCAATATGTTTTAGACACTCCTCATGGAGACCAGAGGAGACTGAGGGCCAAGTGGTATGCAGTCTGTAGGCTAGACACACCAAAGTCTGTATCACTCAGCTTCAGGCCCAGAGAACAGTCCCTGGGCCTAGTTTGATTTAGTATCACACATGTAACCTTAGTTTACATCTATACTGATACACCACACAGGGCCAGGGCACATATCATTAAACCATTTCCATGATCCTTGGCATGATTTTGGCTTGAGTCAATGCATCTCACTCAAAAGCAAGCCTGGGTGTTGCCTGGGGAATAGCAAAGGTCAGGAGCTATTCTCAGTAGGCCTCATAGATGGGAACAAACATTCTGGTGACCTCCATAACATCTGGTGGCAGGCGGCCTCATTAACAGAGAATGGTCACTCTGGTTTTATTTACTAGTATGGGTGTTTGTTGTGATTAGCAAGTAAAGGACACTTGCACAAATAGGACTGTACAAGTTTATGTAGCCTTTCAGACATGATCTGCAATGTAGTGTATCTAGAGCACTCAAGTGGAACCCATTAGCTGGGTCCAAAAAGATGTGCTGGCACTCAAAGAGGCAAGATATGCTGATCTTGCTCTTTATCTCTTCTCCTCTTTCCTGTAAAGCTTATTAGCTTGCATTTTAGGTACAAAGAACTCATCTCAGTTCTGACCTCTGATACAGGCTTCTAATTATCCACCACACAAGGATATTACAAATCGCTAAAAGGAAAGATGCCTGTACTAGAAAAAGAACAGGTTCCAGAAAGGAAAATTCTGTAGGAGGCAGCAAAAGTGATGGTCTGTGCACACTTACTTTGAGTGCAACTCATAGCCAGTGGATCCCTGTAAACAACTGCCCTAATGAAGACCTGTTTAGAAACAAGGAGGTCCCAGATCAGAAGCCATGAAATAGAAGCCATTGACAAAACTATCACGAGTCGTCTTAGGTCTCTGTTTCAAAATGAAATAAAGTTGGGGACAGGGCAGCAAAAATAGCCCTGATGGTTCATTCTGACAATTTTAAATATTCCGACAAGATTTTAAACTTGCCAACCCCTTACACTCAGCTGACTCTACAGCAGGAATTCCAGGGATCTAGACTGGTAAAAAATTATTACTTTTATTGCCCACTTAGCTCACCAAACCAGCTTTTCATGTAATTAGATGAGCACAGTAGCAGAAAAGGATAAAGAGTAGAAAGTTGGGAGTGGGAGATGGGGAGAAAGAAGCATGGCAGCCACAACTTACATCATTTAAAGGTGTTACAAAGTGCCAGCCTATGCACCTTGTTTCTATATCACAAACCAGTGCTTTCACACACGTGCAGCTAGAAAGTAATCCATAAATTTTAACAACTGTATGTCTGAAGGATAAACTTGATTCTTCAAGGACTGCGTACTGATTCTTCCAGATGATAGACACTTGAGGCAAAAGGAAACAAGAGAACAGCTTTGCCATGAATGCAGCAAATTATTCCTATGAACTCAGTCTGACTTGCACTAAATTTTAAAATGAGGCTTTTCACACAATTGAAGATGAGTTCTTTTCTTCACTGTAAGGAAATGTAAATTCAGACAGGTATCTGAAGAAGTGGAAAGACAAAATAGATTAAGAAAATTAATGCAAAATATTTATTTAACCTATCATGTCTTATTTACCTTAAATTCAACAGCATAGTAATCCATTCCCTAAGGTGTGTTTAACGTTTAGTGCTGGTTTCTGCATTTCCTATTTTAACAAAACCCACTAATTTTAAAGTGACCTTGCCTAAGAAAGATAACAACAAGAGGAATGATCAGAAGACCTTATGACAGAGCTTTTCTTTTTGTCTGGCAATAAGAAAGGCAGCAGTTTTGTCATTATAGAGCTGTCATATCGAGGGACAGGAAGTCAATCATCTAATCTCAGCTGGCAGAGCTTTTCAGCACAAGCAGCTCTGGGGCTGTGGTTCATTCCAATCCACATCAATAGTAGTGCAGCTGTATGAAGATGTATTAATATTAAGAGCTTTTCATAGTAGGTATTGTTCTGGGGTAATTTCCCAAGACCACAGTCACGTAGTAGTGTTATGTGCACAAGTCTACTGTTACTAAAGGCAGACAAACCTGTGGTAAACATTTTCCAAGCTAAATTTCAATTGCTAATATATTTTGTTATTGCGTATCAGACATTCTCATGTATAAAACAGGAAATGTAGCATGATGCAGCATGTTTTGTTGTTACATATAGGTTTACAACAGAAAAAAAATCATTGAGGCTATGAGAATACACTGCTTTAGACTGAAAAGGAAAGTGTGACTATAAATTGTTGTTGCTCATACACCCTGCATTTCAGATTACAGAGAACTGTTCCCATCTCAGCAGATTCCACCTACTTACACATGAACAGGGCTGGCCTCAGACGAGCTAGAAAATCTGAGTAAGCCTCTGATGAGTTTCCTGACTGACTAAAACATCAAAACTTACATGATTAGCAAACTGAATCTGACATTGAACTTCAGATGAAAGCTCCTCTGAAAAACAAGAGTCTCAGGAGAAAATTAGGAAATTCAAAAGCTTTGGTATGTCCATTGATTCAACAAAAATGTAATTACTCTACAAGGGAAAAGACAAATTAAGAGACGTGAGCAAGATAGCTACAGCTTGAATAAGAGATCCTACAAACATAATTTGATTATTTTATTGGAGATTAAATTATGGTAGTCAAGCTCTGAAATATTAGTGGGTTCATAAAACGTAATATATGCTATAGAAACTTTGAGTGTCAGTAAATGTAGAAAACCAGGACTGGTGGCAAACAATGTGTTCTGTCAATGGCATAGCAGAGATACAGGTTTGAGTTACATACGGTTCTAGCAACTTTCTTTACAGGAACGCAATGGAAATATGATTTTTATGTCCTACATTTATTGCCATCTTTGGAAATACACCAAGATACATTCAGAGGTGTCTGCATTCCATTTATTAATATTCTATGAATTCAATGATCTGGGTGACCTATCATCTGGAGGAAAAGTTAAAAAAAAAAAGAGTGAGTTATCAAATGTTAGAAATCTAGAAAACACTTATTATCTTAGCCAGATTAGTTAGAATATTAGGCAGAGCTAGCTAGGAATTTTTTTATGTAACTTCTTTCCTATGCTTCTTTCTGATTTTTTGCAAAAATGCATTATTTTTCATGAATTTTTCATTGTAAAGTAAATTAAAAAATTTCTAGTTCTAGTAGTGGTTAGAATGGAAGCAAAGACCCTTACATTTCAAAATAATCCATAGCTGTTCACCAGCAACATCTATCCTTGCCCAGAAAGAGACAAAAAGCACCATGTCACAGAATGTTAGGAGTTGGAAGGGACCTCAAAAGATCATCTAACCCAACCCCCCTGCCAGAATAGAACAACCTAGAGCAGGTCACACAGAAACGCATCCAGTCGGGTTTTGAATGTCTCCGGAGAAGGAGACTCCACAACCTCTCTGGGCAGCCTGTTCCAGTGCTCTGTCACTCGCACAGTGAAAAAGTTCTTCATTAGGTTCACCCGGAACCTCCTATGTTCCAACTTGCACCCGTTCCCCCTTGTCCTATCACTGGACATCACTGAGAAGAGCCTGTCTCCATCCTCCTGACACTCACCCTTTACATATTTATAAACATTAATGAGGCCACCCCTCAGTCTCCTTTTCTCCAACCTAAAGAGACCCAGCTCCCTCAGCCTCTGCTCATAAGGGAGATGTTCCACTCCCTTAATCATCTTTGTGGCTCTGTNGGCCACAAGGGCACATTGCTGGCTTATGGTCATCCTTCTGTCCATCAGGACCCCCAAGTCCCTTTTCCCTACTCTGCTCTCCAGCAGGTCAGACCCCAACCTATACTGATCCATGGGGTTGTTCTTTCCCAGATGCAAGAATCCACACTTGCCCTTGTTGTATTTCATTTTCTCCCTGCCCAACTCTCCAGCCTGTCCAGGTCTCGCTGAATGGCAGCACAACCCTCTGGTGTGTCAGCCACCCCTCCCAGTTTTGTGCCATCAGCAAACTTGCTGAGGGTGCACTCTGTACCCTCATCCAGGTCGTTGATGAAGATATTGAACAACACCGGTCCCAATACCAACCCCTGAGGGACTCCACTAGTCACAGCCCTCCAACTAGATTCCATCCCATCGACCACAACTCTCTGACTTCTTCCTTTCAACCAGTTCACAATCCACCTCACTACCCGATCCTCCAGATCACACTTTCTCAGTTTAGCTACATACGTCAACATCTTCACAAAATTAATTCCTAATTACAGGTCAATCACCAATATTTGTTCATATATTTAAACACCTGCCAGCACGTCATCCTTTAAGGTGCTTCATGACTAGTTTCCATAAGGAACTTGTGTGTCTTATTTAGAATACATCCAGAAAATAATGCTGAATATTTCTTAACTTACTGAGTTGATTTCAGAATACCTTTAAATTCAAGTCTGCCATCCTAAATGGACAAAAGCTTCCTTTGTTCCAGTTCTTCTGATATTGCAAAATGCAGGCTGATGGAAACTGAAGAACATGGATGTATCTTTTAGTCAGTGACCTTATAAATCTCAGGGGGGAAGACCTAAATTACAAATGAAAATAGCCTATGGTTTTTATCAAATCCTTCACTAGAAAATGGGTATGTATTCAACACAGCAGTAGTTCCTCTGAAGAATGGATCTGTAACTCTACATGTCCCCAAATGGATGTTTGAATTTATGTTCAGAATATTTTAAAAAATTAAACTGTTTGATTATGTTTTTCTATCATGATTTACTGTGCTCCTGTAAATTTTGCTTAAATGTGTAGTTGGACAATTCCACACAGTGGAAAAAAAACGCCTTAGGTTCTCACTGCTATGCACTATTGAGGCCACAGAGGCCCAAGAACAACAAAACATCTCTCATCTCCTTTTCTTCTAATTCTCCAGCCACACTAGAGACTAAGGAAGCTGGGCAGGGTCTGGCCCTTAGCAGCAGGAGTTGGAACATGAAGAAGTACTGATTAAATCAGAATGTTTTATAATACTGCCAAGTGTCCTGAGTACATGAAAATGTGATACTTTTGCCTTTTTTTTTTAATACACCTATTTCTTTTAATTCTCTCACTTCTTTAGTAAAGGGTTTTGCTTAATCTTTTCAGTTGAACAAATGTACAAAAGCTTTAACAGTAATGACTGATGGACAGGATGTATCCTCCAACTAAATGTTATCTCTGCAGCCTTTTCCAGAATACCCCTGCAGTGGTTGCAAAAACATATCTTCTTATATCTTATTTGGTTTGCCCCATCCTTGCATGGAAAACTTACAATTTTTTTATTACTTTGCTTTTCCAGACTAAATAAAGTTTTGTAGACTATTGAAGAACTAGGATTTCTGGGTTGTACATCTCTTATGAAGAAAAAGCTTCTTCGGTGCTGCCAATCTATGTGGGATATATTTATTTTAGATTTTAGTTGGCAATCACCATTAATGTTGTTCTTTCCACTGTCACATTCAATCTGCATGACATCAGCATGTCAGCAATAGAACAGATGTCACTTTATTATCTTTATTATGGTCTTCTTTTTTCTCTTTTTTTTTTTTCATTGTAATTAGTGATCTGGTTTTTCTCGACATGTTACAATTTACTTGCAGCAATAAAGGTGCACTGATGGGGACAGAGTGATATAACCCAGAGTGACAGCCAACAGAGTGGCAATAATCTACCAAAATGTTTGAAACTGAAAAGAAAAATCTATCCCGCTCAGCTAATCAGCCTGAATGATCAAAGGATGCCAAACAGTCTTTGTCTGAAAAACACAAATTGTTGCACAGCAAAATGGTACTTGGACTTGATAACAGCTACATGGATCACTAACAACAGTCATGCTGTAAAGATATTTACATGAGGAAGTCATATATTTACAAGGAGGTCAGTATAACAACACTCATTTTTTCTAACACTGTTTCAGTAATCAGTTTAAAACTGGTTAAAAAACATATATATATATTTAAACACTGAACCCAGGTCTGATAATTTTACTTCAATTTGGGTATAAGATGGAGCTTCTTTTATAGTGCCTGACATTGTGTCACTTTCTAATAACATGGCTGCTGGTAGTAAGAGGCTCAAAATGCCATTTGTAGTTAAAATCTCTATTTTCAGATACATTGTCAAGTTTATTCATGCAGAGAAGTCATTTTACCTTTTGACTTTTCTGCTGGACTGAACAAAACGAGTGAAGACAGATTTTAACAGTCCTTGTATTTGAGTGAATTGTGACTGCAGCTGAAATTGCCAGAGTATCATGAACTATTCACATCAATTTATTTGTAATATACTTGGCCAAACCATTCCATTTTAGATATTTACTTATTTTTGTTTAGATTTATAGTGAAGTTAAAAAATGAATGAAGTAGAAAATCAAAGTGTTCTAGAAGCACTTTAATCAGATATAAAGTACCACAACTGCAATGCTTCATGCAGGCCTGGGTTTTAAAATGGTAAGATTTTTACTTAACAAACTAATTTTGTTCATCTGCTTAATTACTTTTTATGGCAAGGAATAACTTAACTGAAACCTTAAGCATAAGCCCATGCTTAAATGCATTACTGAAGCAGGGCACAATTCCCAACATTTTCTCCTTGGGTAACAAGAAATCCTATGGAAGTTTAATGACCTAATAGTAAAAAGAGCTCTTTCAGAGATGCTACATGTCTTCACTCCTCCTTGATCTCTTCAGAAGCTGAAAGTACCTAAAAACCCGCTGGACTGCTGCTTAAGTCTGACCTCATCCAAAAAGGATTTGTTTTCACTGGTACTTTTGAAAGCCTGGAATATCTGTCAGAGGACTTGCTGGAAGCTGGCATGTGTTAATAAAAACAGTATCTCTGGGGGGATGGGAAGACTGAGTAGGTTACAAGGAGGTATCACAGAAGTTGCAATTAAATTAAGCGTGACAATGATAGACACAAGGAGAATAGCACATCACTCAGAAATTATTAAAAAGTCAGGCAAATGGGCAAAGGATCTGAAAATCTTAAGAAGGCTAGTCATAAATATAGCTAACCAAAGTGAATACCAAAGGAATTAATGGTCAAATTCAGAGATCACTCGAAGAACAGCAGGTGCTGAGTGGAGAAAACAGCCACACATGAGTAATTGTATACTCACAATATCTAAATTTAGAAAATAGCAGAGGAACAGGTCACTCTGTGGTGCCGAGTAGGACAAAGGGACTCAAAGGGTGAGCACTGGGCAGGATATTGCTGCTGCAGCTTTTACAGATTCAATCATGTACAAAGGCAGTGCTGACAAAGCAGTACAAGGCAAATTTGCCAATTCATAGCAATCTGCAATTAAATATGATTCATGAGTGCCTGTAAGAGGAACATAACTATTTTGGATAAACGGGTAGCATGGTACTAACTGATGTGCTCACTCTTTGCCCCGACTAGGTTTCTGTGATCCTGGTGAATAACTTGAATGTCTAGGTTAATGAAGCTATTACCCGTGTTAGGACTTTCTGACTGTGTGAAAAAATGTGAACACAGAGCTGATAAGCTATCAAGTCACATGATACACAGATTAATTAAATCCCATTGATTCATAATGGGGCTGCAAGTCCGGGATGACACCAAGACAAAGAACCTAATGACCGTATGTTCCCCTGACACAGAAAACTGACCCATTTTTGCTGGCCATCTGTAGAGGTCAAGAGGCCGAACGCATGCTGATGAACCTGGTCACAGGCAGGGCTGGCAGGCCTGAAAGGGTTCTTTTCTGACAGCGTCTTGCATCTTCCTTCCCTGCCAGCCTCTCCTCCAGCAGCTGCCTGCCAGGGCCCTGGGCCATCCCTACGGGAGCTCACCTCAGAGCCCTCTCCCTGCCCTAACATGGCTCTTGATGGGGCCTTGGGCCATCCGTACAGGAGCTCAGCTCAGAGCCCCCTCCCTGCCCTAACACGGCTCCTGCCAGGGCTCTAGGCCATTCCTACGGGAGCTCACCTCAGAGCCCTCTCCCTGCCCTAACATGGCTCTTGATGGGGCCTTGGGCCATCCGTACAGGAGCTCAGCTCAGAGCCCCCTCCCTGCCCTAACACGGCTCCTGCCAGTGCTCTAGGCCATCCCTACAGGAGCTCACCTCAAAGCCCCCCTCCCCTCCCCTCCCATCCCACCTCAGCCACTGGTCAGCCCGCATCCCTCGCGAGCCACCCCCA
>VZRW01006348.1:0-27192 GCA_013398125.1 Aegotheles bennettii | reverse complement strand
AGGAGACCTTATTGCCCTCTACAACTACCTAAAGGGAGGTTGTAGCGAGGCTGGTGTTGGTCTCTTCTCCCAAATTGCTAATGACAGGCCGAGAGGAAATCACAGAATCACAGAATCTAAGGGGATGGAAGGGACCTCGAAAGATCATCTAGTCCACCCCCCCTGCCAGAGCATGGCCTTGAGTGAAAGTGGCCTTGAAATGGCCTTGAGTTCCATCAGGGGAAGTTTAGGTTGGATACTAGGAAGAAGTTCTTTACTGAGAGGGTGGTTGGGCACTGGAATAGGCTGCCCAGGGAGGTGGTGGAGTCACCGTCCCTGGGGTTGTTCAAAAAACGGGTTGATGAGGCACTTGAGGCCATGGTCTAATGGTTAGGAATATGATGGGATAAAGGTTGGACTTGGTGACCCTGGAGGTCCCTTCCAACCATAATGATTCTATGATTCTATGGTTCTGTAATCATCTTGCTTTGTGTTCAGGTTCAGTGTGGTGACTTCCCTCATCTGTTGGTGTATGGACCATCAGGAGCTGGCAAAAAGACAAGAATAATGTGTTTGTTAAGGGAATTATATGGTGCAGGAGTGGAAAAACTGAGGATTGAACATCAGAGTATAACGGTAAAAAAAAATAATAATCTCCCATTTTCTGCCAAGTATTGTTGATATTTATATACTGATACACTTCTGTTGTGAGGCCTTTGTATTTATTTGAGGTTTTTTTTTCACTTAGTATCTTCAAGCTCTTTTATGCAATTAATCAGACTAGTTTGGTTATTTGAACAAATGCTTTTGCCAGATATTCTTGTCCCTTAGGTCTTTCTGGGTGGGAGGATGTGGGTTTTTTTTTGTTGTTTTCTTTGATTGCCTGTCGGGGTTTTTGTTTTGTTTTTTATAGGTTAGTTTCGACAATAGCATATGTTGTAATAGAGTAGCTGTCAATTAGATGTATAGAATTTAATTTGCTGTAAAAGAAACGCATTTTTTAAATGATTAGCACTGCTTTTCTCACATATGCAAGTTCTAATTTGTTTTCTTATTCCCATAATGACAATTTCAGCATTAGAAAAAAAACCCCTGAAATTCTATCTGTGTTGATCTTGAGCATTTAATTGATTATTATTAAAGGGTTATATTATCCATTCAAAATCCTTGTTGTGGAAGGCTTAACCAGCAAGTGGTTACCAAGCTTTATTTAGTGCTTGCTTTTTAATTCTCAGTAGTGAAACTAATATAATATTGGATTGGATAATAGAAAAATAGGGTATATTTAACTGTTTGCACCCAGATTTAGAGATGATAGAAGTACTAGTGTTTTCTTTAAAACAAGTGTGGGCTTGAAATCCTTTTCCAAAAGAAATGAACAGCCTCTTCAGGCTGATCCACTGGTCCTCCCTCTAAAACTTTTCTTTGGAGGGACGAGGTATCATTCATTTTGAGCAGCTGATTCTGATAGTAAGATTTCTTGTTATGAAATGCAGCCACTGGAGTATGCAATAATATGTACTAGATGTTGCTATAATAATCATTACTGTTATTCTACAGGCTGAATGTTGTGTCAGTACTTCTATTCTCCTTTGGGGGTGGGGTTGGGGGGTAGGAGGTATGAAAGTTGAGTATCTCAGCAGTTCTTTAATCTCTGAGACTTCTGGTTTGCCTGTGATCCAGTCAGTTGTAACCTGTGAGATAAATTTGTGCATCAGATTTTTAGAACACTTTCTGAAATTTAATGTGCTTACTTTCTACATAGGCACCTTCTAAAAAGAAAATTGAAATTAGCACCATTGCAAGTAATTATCACCTTGAAGTTAACCCAAGGTAGGTATACAGTAAAAATGTCCCACTTCAAATATAAGCTGCTGGTCATATTGCAAAGTGCTTTCAACCTAGGTACGTGAGCACCTGATTGCCCAAATTATTGCCTCAGCAAATTAGATAATGGTTTATGGGTTTGGACTGCAAATGGGAGCTGGGAAAGGATTTTTAATTGGACAGCTCTAAATTGGATTGCTGTATACTGAAAAGACAGTAATGTTCTGCTATTCTCTTGGAGCAAGTCCAGAGGAGAGCCACAAAGATGATCACGGGGCTGGAGCACCTCTCCTATGAAGACAGGCTGAGACAGTTGGGGTTGTTCAGCCTGGAGAAGGCTCTGGGGTGACCTCATAGCAGCTTTCCAGTACCTGAATGGGCTACAGGAAAGCTGGAGAGGGACTTTTTAAAGTATATGGAGTGATAGGACAAGGGGGAACAGTTTCAAACTGGAAGAGGGTAGATTTAGATTGGATATTAGGAAGAAATTCTTTGCTGTAAGGGTGGTGAGACACTGGCACAGGTTGGCCAGAGAAGTTGTAGCTGCCCCCTCCTGACAGTGTTGAAGGCCAGGTTAGATGGGGCTTTGAACAAGGTGTCCCTGCCTATGACGGAGGGGTTGGAACTAAATGGTCTTTAAGGTCCCTTCCAACCCAAACCGTTCTATGATGCTATGATTAACTAACTGCATAAACATGCTGTTGTTGGGGACTGGATAACAAACAATTCTGGATTCATAGATTTAACCATTTAGGTGAAATTGAGAACTTTTATTTTAACCCCATATTGTTAGTTCTCTCTCAAATACAAAAATGAAGTGACTTGAAAGTAAATGAGGTTTACCTAGTAACTCTTAAAATAAGGAGTTTAGAGCACAGGAAAAAACAACACCACGAAATACTGGGAATCCTGTCATGAGCGAGGTCAGATTTTGGTTTAAATGACAGAAGTTATAGTGGTGTACTGTCTTTAACAGCTGTGAAATTGCTGGTGATAGTTCACTGACCCAAAGTAAATACTTGTATTTACCCAAAACCCTTTAATGTTGCTTTACATCACGTCACAGTAGATGTCATTGTCCACTGCCAGGCTTTGGTTATGTTGGCTCTGTTTTCTGGGTTGCAATTACAAGAAAATGTGTACTGAAGTAACTTTTAGCTTTGTGCTCATTGCTAAATCTTTTCTCACGTTGCTCTGCATTTTAGAAACTATTCTCATGTACCATATTCCCTCTAAAAGCTTGTTCTGCAACTAATCTCCGTGTACTGCTGGTATTCTAATACAAACCTCCTGACCAGACAGTGAACCTGCATGTGCTGTGCTATGGTCTCTGAATTTTGATTGAGTTACAATACTGTTAAATCATGTTGTGCATCCTGAGTAATATGGACGATGAGAAATGGCTAACAGGGAAAGGAAATTAACTTCTGGGAAGGACTCTGCAGACATTGCATTTATTATGGAACTTTATTAGGTAGAGCTGTTCTTTTTTCCTCCCAGAGGAGGATTTTGTCTGAATTCCAGAGTCTGCTGGTCACTTGAGTAGCTTGGGTAGATGCTTCAAAACATGTTCTCCTGAGTAAGTGGCTAGTGAAAGAATCAGGGAACAACAAAATTTAAACATTTGTGTGGTAACTCTACCTTAGTTAATTGTTTTCATGGAATTTTTGCAGTGGTCACATAGTATCATGGATAATCTTTAATCATGAAATTATAACCTTGGGTTTTCTGTTCCTGCAGAGAATAATTTTATCTTTAAATATTAGGAAACTAATTTAATTGCTCTCAATTTACTAAAACTGGCCGTTTTCATAAGTAGAACTGGCTTGTTTTGTTTTGCTTTTTGTTTTTTGCGCTGTAATCACAGGCCTTCTCCCTTGCTGAAGGAGAGATCTCTGTAGTCCAAGTCAGCGTAGCCTATTCAGCAGATTATGAATCATTGAGCTAAAATTCATTGTGCTTCTGTACATACTGCTGCTTTCTCCTTGGCAAGAGTGGAGAAGGTCTGGTTAAATGGTGACTGGAACGGGATCAACAAATGCCTTTTTCATTTGCTTGCCAGTGAAATATTGCAGAGCTACTGCTGCCCCTGTGAAAACAGTAGTCTGGGGATGCTAAAGAATGTGGGTTTTTTTCTCCTCTTGTTCTTTGCTTTTCAGTAATCCAGCTTGGAAGTCCGTCCCTGGTGGTTGTCAAATCTAAGTCAAGCTAGCTGAGCTACTAATCTGGGGACTGAGAAAGTGGTGCAGTGCTACTTACTCTAAGAGGCAGGAAGGAAATTAGTAATTCCTCATGTTTTCCTGCCTTCTAAGAGGAAAAAAATTAAGGAACTGTGCATAGTATCATGTGTATAGTATCTCAGTATCAATCTTTTACTGCTAACTCTTTAACTTCACTGTGTCTGGCATTCAGATTTACATTAAGCATATAGATTGTTCATAGCATGTCATCTAATTTTCAGGGAAAAAGGACTGTGCATTACAGCAGTCCTTTGAGTCAGGCATCCCATTATGTGGTTAGACTTAATTTTTCTTCCCATAATGGGTAAAACTGTTCACATTACATGTCTTTGTCCAAATCACAATTAACAAAAGTTTACACTTCTCATATCAGAAAAATAAATTCTATTTTAAAGAGTTAATAAAGCATTTAACATGATTTTGCTACTTCCCAGTGCACTGCTACAAATCCAGCTGTGCCTGTGTAAGCTCTGGGTTGTTTTTATTGTAGGGAAGGTAACTTTCAACAAAGTATGTGTTTTGAGCTGAATTCTGACCTCAACAGCTTCTGAATTTTTTTGACATTCTTGATTAGTCAGTTGACCAAGAGGCTGCTTAGGAGGATGTATTTCATAGGCATTATGAAGTTGTTTTAAAACAAATTTTATTCCAACTCCTGATACAGTGATGCAGGAAACAATGACCGTGTAGTAATTCAGGAACTCTTGAAGACAGTAGCACAATCGCAACAGCTTGAGACAAGTACTCAAAGAGACTTTAAAGGTGAGTAAAAATGGTTAAAATCAGTCAAAGGACTTTTAAAAGTTTTTTTTTTTTCAGAGATTTCGGCTGTTTTTTGTACCTGTATATTGTATTAGGGCACGAGTGAGCCTTTCCCAAATTAAACAACCTTCCATTTTTCTTCCACTGTGAAAATATTTTGAGTGGTTAAATACTCAGTAGGAGGTTGTATCTTGTATTGGTTGCTTAGGAGGACAGGTTGTAGTTGAATGACTGGCTTGATGGAGGGAGCTGGGATTTTTGCTGTCTTTTTCCCAGGTCTACCATTGAAATGCCATTTTATCCATAGTGTGCACAAGGACACTGGGTAGGAGAATGAAGGAGGCTTTCCCTGAGTTTTCCAAGACACATGTTTCTACAACTGCCTTGTTCTTCTTCCTCATGACTTAAAGGGAAGCAAAATCAGAACTATGTAGCAAGAGATTGAAGGAGAGGGGAAGCCTTGACAGAGTAGAGCAGAAATTAGTTGAAAATGGTCATGGATTTAGTACTTAGTCTTGTTTTACTCACTGTTTTTGGGAAATACTGTATTTCAGCTAAGCTGTTAGATGCTGATTGGCTCGACCAGTTATTGGTGTATATGCCCTTACAGCTGTAGTCATACCATGCACCTCAAAGTATCTGGTAAGTTGGCTGGTCTCCTTAGGCTGCATATATAACCAGAAGAGAAGTGGGAGAAGAGTAACGGGCTGACTTATTCCTCCTGGCTGTTCTCCCTGAACTGTTCAGAGTACTAAAATGAGCCATCTGTGAGTTGCCTATGGAGGAACCTGCAGAAGGTAGCTGGTCAGGTTAGCTGCTGCATATTAGGTGTTTTCTGGTTGTTCTGAAGCATTTTTTAAATATATGAGGTTTTTGGGGTTTGGTTTTTTTTGATTGTGGAAAGGTACTGCAACTATAATAAAGCAACTTTCTACTACTCCTTTGTTAAGCAAACACATTGGGGTTTTTTAAAATATAAAATGTATTGAGGGGATTTTTTCATAAATTTTTTGCTTTTTGATATGTCCTTACGCCACAAAATCTTTTGCATTTCTTACTTTAAAATTCCTTTTGAAAATTACTGTACTAATTATCAAAGTGAAAGCTTTTACACCCACATGGATTATTTCTTGGCACTGGAGTGTTGTAGGTCCTGCTCTGAAGAAATTTATGTTCCAAGACATGAATATAGGGTGTGAAGAAGCAGAAGAATATACAGTCAAAAAGGCATGGAGGTTGTCTTAGTCTTTATTTTCCTGCCTGTGGAACCATGCTGCCTTTTTCTGCTTGTATAATTTCATTGGTATTATCACTTGTATGTCAAAGTACTTACTTTCTTAGAAAGATTCTGTATTAATAAAAAAACCCCACTATTTTTAATCCTGTTTCAGTGGTGCTGTTAACAGAAGTTGACAAACTCACTAAAGATGCTCAGCATGCTTTGCGAAGAACGATGGAGAAGTACATGGCGACCTGCAGGTTGATCCTGTGCTGCAACTCCATGTCAAAAATTATAGGACCCATTCAAAGCAGATGCCTGGCTGTACGTGTGCCTGCTCCCAGCATTGAAGATGTATGTTGAAACAGAAGCAAAAATAAGTTATTTAAAACTTCTTATTAGCTAAGTTCTTACCGTGGACTTAGGAAATATTTTACTTCCACAAAGTGGCCTGGTTCTAATTTGTGGTGGGTGACCTGTCAAACATATCTTGTGAAAGACTGGTCCATCTGTGATCCAGAAATGTTTCGAACAGGAGAATCTGTAGGTCCTAAACTGTTTTGCTAAGTGTTGCACTCCCTGCTGTCTGTCCTGTCTAGATCTGCCATGTCTTGTCAAGTGTGTGTAAGAAAGAAGGCCTGACTCTTCCTCAGGAACTGGCTCAAAGGCTTGCAGAGAAATCTGGCAGGAATCTTCGGAAAGCGCTACTTATGTGTGAGTCCTGCAGAGTACAACAGTAAGTCACTGCTAAAAATTAATGTAAATTACACACGGACACATAAATGAACTTACTTCTGAGGCCTTGTTGGAATAGATAACAGTTTGCTTTGATTTTATTGTTAAAGAAAATTATTATTGTGTAGGTATCCTTTTACTGCTGATCAAGACATTCCTGAGATGGACTGGGAAGTTTATTTGCGAGAAACTGCAAATGCTATTGTCGGTCAACAGACACCACAAAGGTAGGTGAATACACATAGCATGCAGCTATTTTGGTGTACTTTCAAACCTAAAATAATGTTATATTTAAAAACGTGGCATCGTTATTTCAGTTATGTGTAATTTTCTGGCATTTCTACTGGTACTTTGCAGCCAGATGAAGTGAGCTTTAAAATTACCAGAGGAGGCTGAGTGAGCTTCAGGAACTGAAACAATTGTTTTTCCTGTATTGAAGATTTGTAATCAAAACTGAGCACAAGCTTAGTTGCATGTTGTGCTGTTTGTCTTTTTTTGGGTGGTGGAGGTGTTACATAGACAGCCTGATACTTTTAGTCTGTTCCATGTATTACATGAGATGTCACTTAAATTCTTGTATTTAATTTACGTTTGTAGCCTTTGACCTTCTGATACCAGAAGTTGAGAATTGGTCACTTTCTGCCACCTAATCATCTTCCCCCCTCTTGTAAACAATGGAGACAGAAAAACAGCATAAACAAAACTTGTGGCTCTAATAAATTTTGTAGTGTCTTCGCATTAGTCTTAAGCATGAATAATAATTTGGATATGAAGAGAAATTAAAGGGAGACAAGCCTGAGACAAATTCTAATAGCCTTGTAGCTTCTAGACTGAGACCATTGTAACTAGAGTATATGTAACTTATATTACTGTTTTAAATAAAAGGTGATATGTAGCATTTGAGTTGAAATTTACTTGTGCGATTCTTTTGAGTTTAAAAAAACTACACAAAACTGAAAACAGAAAAAAAACCCAAAACAACTCAACTTTGCTTGGGTTGACCTTTTCCTGCAGCGTATTTCACAAATAGTGAAAATGCATCAGTATGCTTTGAGGACATACTTCTGATATTTTGTGGTGTCTTTCCAACAGACTTTTGGAGATCCGTGGGCGACTTTATGAACTCCTGACACACTGCATTCCTCCCGAGATTATAATGAAGGTGATTCAGCTATCTAGCTCTTAATGTGTTATAAATATTAATGCTATGACAGTCTCAATTTGAGTTTAAAAAAACCCAAACACCTAAACATCACAAATTATCCAAATATTGCTGAAAAACTGTGTCCTTTCCAAATAGACATGAGTGACAAAAAGGTAGTTTTCTCTTGTGTTTCTGCTGGAGTAACCAAAATAGTCCAGGTTGTCGCTCTGAAGCAGTAATTAAAGACCTGCAAACACTGATACAACTCTAGATCCATACAAAATACATTAGCCTTTCACTTCTTATGATCCTCATTCAATACACTAGACTGTTTAGTTGCGTTCATGCCTAAATGTATTTAGGCATGGTGGTTTTGAGTTGTGTAGATTTTGAGAGCAGGAAGATTCTATTCTCTAATTCGGAAAATATAAATGTGTACTTTATTTTGTTCCCACCTCTGAATGGTTTACTGAAACTTGTTCTGTGGTCACAGAACAGCAGCATCATAGCTGAGTAAAAGCAAAGGAGGATATGCTTTGTCCCCCTGAAGACTCCTCAGGCCAATTTCTGTATTGAAGCATAGACATATTTTATGGCCTAATTTTGATATGGTTTGTTTTCTTTTACAAAAGTTTTGTTGTTATAAGTTCAGTATGTCCTATGTCCTAGTGGAGAGGTTTGCTGAAGGATGCTAGACCATCAGGCTTCTTCAAAGACAAAAGTAATCTTGGGAATAAAAACGTAAATGGGACGTGCATGTTTTTATTTTAGGCAGGATGAAAGGATGCTGAAGACAACTAGAGCAGAACAAAGATTTAAGCTAATCTTTGCAATCTACCCTACGTGGACTTTCCCATCAGATGTAATTACAGGATAATAAATTTCTTTTCACATTAACTGATTTCTGCTTTCTGACAGTTTTGGTAGTCAGAAGTTTCTTTAACCTTCGTTTCTTATGGTAGGTTAGTGGATCCTGCATTGCCCTGTTTGAGGACTGTTGTTGTCAGGCCAAAGGTGGATGTTCTCTACCACTCGCTTTTCATGAACTTGAAATGATAGAGAGATACTTCTCATTTAATCCTGACCATTTTAATAGAGATGGATTTGTATGATTTGATTGCTGTCTCTAAAGTAATGTATTTTTGGTATTTGTAATGACCGAAGTATTGTAAAGTATCTTGTATGTGTCTACACATACATATGTATGTAAATATGAACAGATATACTTGAATTTTAAATAAGCCCATTCCTTGTTATTTATTAATGTTGTTTCTTTTTGTGCTTGATACTGTTGAGATAGGAAGTAAGTGATTTTAATATATTTTCTGTCTTGGTAAAAATTCTCCCCAGGGGCATGTGCCCACATGCAGTAATGATTATAGTATTTGGAGATGAGGTTAATTTCTTTATTAAGGTACAAGTAGTTCCAGTATATGATTTTTCCCATCTAAGAACAGAATAGATAACATCTCTTTTGACTTGAGGAATTTATCTTGAGAAAGTTCTGAAGAGACATGGTTCCATGAATCTAGTTCTGTCAAAGAAGTGGTGTAATGATTCTTGAATGTCATTTTTGTTGGATTCGTGAGCGAACTATTGGTCATAGCTTGGCTATTTCAGAGAAATTAGGTTATCCTCTTAAACAATACAAAATTTTCCAAGTACTGTTCTTTTTTTTTTTCCCCTTTTAGGGTCTCCTGACAGAACTTCTAAATAACTGTGATGGACAACTGAAAGGAGAAGTTGCACAGATGGCGGCCTTCTATGAACACCGCCTGCAACTGGGCAGCAAAGCCATTTATCATCTGGAAGCATTTGTAGCAAAGTTTATGGCAATTTACAAGAAGTTTATGGAAGATGGACTAGATGACATGATGTTCTAACATCAAAGTTGTACACAAAGTGTTGTGTCATGATGCCAGTAGTGTTGCAAATGTCTACTTGTCTGTGCTTGATTGCATGTGGGTCTAGTTCAAAGTCAAATACTTTTATTTTGCTATTAATATAAAGCACAGTGAACTAAAGAACAATGTTTGTTCAGCTTCAGAAACCAGATGGATTGTTTGACAGCCACAGATCCATCTCTAGATTCATACAAAATGCATTAGCCTTTCAGAAGGACAACAGTTTGCCTTGGAAGACATATATAAGTTCATGGCTGCTTTGCGGTGTTTTTTTTAAGCTGACATTGAGAAGACATGAATGGTGCATGCTTGCTTCTTGATTATTGATTGGCAAGGCTGTAATCAAAACATGTTTTTTCCATGTTGTGGTGAGTTCAAGTATAAGCATGTATGTTCTGCCTACTGATTGTGTGTCTCCCTGTTCATTTGCATTTTTATATTTTAGCCATGCCGTTTTCTGTCATATGTTGACACAGAATGTTTTCTCACTCCTGTTTTTAAGCAGTTGCATTGAAATTGTGATGAGCAATACTTAATGTGTTGCTTGTAAATAAATTTGACAACATGGAACATTTTGTTTAGAAGGAATATACCTATATAAAACAAGTCCGCTTGCTGTTGGACACCTGCTGTTCAGGTAAAAATTATTCCTTTGATTCTGTTTTAACCAAAGGTAAGGTTTCAATTTCTAGCAAATATTTTTTCACCTCTTTAAATTGATATGTGACATTTTTAATATGGCAAAATAAATTTTAAAAATATGAACAACAAATGAAATACTGAAATCAGTGTTACACTGCCTGAGACTACCTAGGTATGTGCTTTCATTTGCTGTGATGTAGACTCTTTCAGAAAGGTGGGATATACTTCCCCCCTGCATTGTAAGACTAAAGGGGAGCTACTTAAGTTTAAAAAAAACCCAAAACAAATACAACCAACAACAAAACCCAGAAAAAAACCAACCCCACAAAATAATGAAAAACCTAACTAACACCATCTCTGCCACTTTACGCTGCAAGTCTTTCACGTGTTGTGCCTATGTACTATGGTACCCTAAGAATGACTGACTGAATTCATACCCTTTGTTACTTCACTCTGTGATTACTATATATTATTTAAAGATAAAGTAAATTGAATACTGTTTCCTATTCCCCTCTTTTTTTATCAGGGGAAGACTTTTATGTCAGAGCTAGTTATGCATAAGGGCAGATTTCGGAAGCTATCACTTCCTCTGATAAAGACAGAATGTCACTAGTTGTTACTGACTGCCCTCCCCTTTAAAATGTACAAAAGGCAGCATTAATCCTTAAAGAGGTAGTGTGGTTGCTGTTCTCAGGAACTTGGCAGTCCCGTGTGTGGTGTTAACGCACAGCTTGCCTTCAGATTCACCCTCAGTAAAACAGTACTGGCCTGCTTTATGCTCAACTGGTCTCTGAGAAGTCTGGAAGATGGATTTTTATTTTTTTTTGTTCCATTTGCTTTGTCACCCAATTCCACAGCACTTGCAGCTTTTAAGTGTCTTGACTGTTGGAGATTCTAGAAAACCATTAAACTAATCAGTGATAGTGGAAATGAGTACTTAAGTCCATTACAAAGAAGAATGGAAGAGGAGGCATGATTACCGCATGTACATATTTGTCTGCTCTTTCAGGAGCCCAGGCTTATCTAATTTTTAAAAGCTGAACAAACTTTACCATTTGCCTACTACAAGTATAGCTTGTGTTGAAGCAAAAGCGTGAGTTCAAAAGATGATGGTTTCCCGCCACCTTCCCAAAGAAAATAAAATAACCCCCAAACTCAGTGGAGCAAGGGGACCTTACATAGGGAAATATGGTTGAAATGCACAGGGACAATATTGATGCAGAGGGTGGAGAGGCAGGAGTTGGAGCGTAGATTTGTCAGTTAGAGGAGGCAGAGGAGCAGCTTGTTTGTTTCAAAAGATCTGAGCAACTTTGTCTAGGACACTGAAACCCCAACATAAATCTCTGTAGGTGTTCTCACTGCCTCTTCTTGAAGTTTCATTTTTATCATGTTCTACCTGGGATGAATTGAGTAGTCAGGGAAGGAAAAATGGGATAATGATGAGAGATTACTGTCACTGTTCCTGAAAGCCAGCATTTCCCCCTGCTGATCCTGCTTCTGGCATTTTGTCTTCTACAGACTAGAACACACACATTTAAGTGCATAGACATGGTATCTTAGAAGACTGCACATTTTTCCTTCCTACAGTAATTTTTAAGGCAATTTGCCTTAGTAGCCATAACAGGCTCCCTGGGGAAGTGGTTGTGGCACCAAGCCTACCAGACCCCAAGGAATATCTGGACAATGCTCTTAGTCACATGTTCAGTTTTAGGTAGTCCTGCGAGGACCAAGGAGTTGGACTCGATGACCCTTACGGGTCTCTTCCAACTTGAGAGATTCTGTGGTCATGGTCAGTAAGTGGTGTGCTTTTTTTGGAACATCTTAAGAGGCTGCTAGCCACACTGGATGGTGCTTCCCCTCGTTTGGGTAGTGGTAGCACTTGCTTAGAGGCAATGTGGCACAGAACTGAGTTCCTGGGCTGTGCTGGAGGAAGCAGGGACCAGCAATCCCCATCCCTTGTGCACTGACACATAGAGCTGATGGGAATGTATGAGTAGGTGGCTGTCCGAAACAAAATGGAAAAAGGAGTTTTCTGCTATTTTTCCCTTTCTGAAGCTACCATGTAGCCCTTTTACCAGAAAAGCAGAACCTTAGCCTGGAAAGCAAGGGTCTCCTGGGGTCTGCCTGCATGCACACAGTCCAGTGACAGTGCTATGCTGGACCTACGCTGAGCACTGCACACCTGCTTCACAGATCAAGTGGGAGAGGCCGTGCAGATAGGCAAACACTGAATAGCACAGAACCAGCCTCTGCATGATCCATTTCTTCAGCTGATTTCATCTTTTGAGACCTGCTTTGAATTGCTCCTGAATTGACTGCTGAGAGGGTTACCCTTGCTTTCATCCAGCATCACCTCCTGCTAGTTCCAAATGAAAACTCCAACCTGCTCTCACCCAGGTGGGACTTAAGCACTGAACAAGTCTAAGAGGTTGTAGAGGAGTCCACTTCCTGCTAGCACACAAAGTCAGAGGTGAAACTGATTTTTAAAAAATGATCAAGAAACTAAGGCAGAAACTGCTTTAGTTCAGACTTTCTCTCCTCTGCAAATATCATCTGTGCAAAGGGCAAGCAGTGCATTCAGGCTTTATTCCTGGTTCCTGAAGACCAAGTGTTAACTCCCATGGGAAACGTTATTTTAAAAATCACATTATTTTTTGACATCCATGGTAAAAAAACTCTACTGGAGCATTAATCCTAATAAACATATTGTCTGATTAGAAGACCAATTTTTAAAATGTATTCTGATAAATTCATATGAGCAAAGTTGACATGAGGAAATGTCCCCTGCTCTACCAAAGAAGTACCCTGATTATCACAGGCTGGTAGGTAAGGTAGGTAAGAGTTCATTATCCCAAATTTTCCTTCCGGTGCAGGGAATTCAAGATTATTACAATTCATTGATATAAAATAATAGCTGTAATTTGTATTGCTGGAAAGAGCTCTGGGATGCCTGAGCAGCCTTTAATCCTTCTTACTCAATATTTTATGCCCATGTGAACAATTAGTCCTGTATGAATTTGTTGTATTGGATTTCAATCAATGACCCAAACCAAAACCCAGTGTTGTAGTCTGCTACACAAAAGTTGTCTTAACGTGATGGTGAAATGTGTTTGTTCTTGAAGGCCAGCATACTTCCCTTGATCTTTATTTTTCATAGGGAGGGAAGGAATGCAAATACGAAAGCATGCAAAAGAAATTAAGCTCTGTTGTTGAATGTGCCCTGCAGGCTAATCAACAGTATGTCATGCAAGTTGCATTGTCAGAAATTAGCTGCGCATCACAAAATGACCAGATGAAAAGAGTTTGCCATTAACTTCAATACATTGATGAACTGACTCAGAATTTTCTCTGTCATCACAATGGAAATTATTTTCTGTCCAAATTAACGAGGACAACTGGGGCCGAACCCTGTATTCTTCTTTTTTTTTTTTTTTTTTTAAGTAGTGGAAACTTTGCTTGTCTGAAAAAAGGAGCCTATTAGCAGCTAAACATTCCCATAACAGATTTTTTTCTACATTTCTGTACAGTGGGTGTACTGAACTTGTGGAAGAAATTGTATGCTCTGTTTCAGCAGTCCCCAAGCTAGTAAATATTGTCCAGTGCTCCATCAGAATTAGTCCTGGTCCAGTAGCAACGCCTATGAGTGGCTGGCAAGACAGGACTACCTGCAGCTGGGAGGAATGTCTGTTTTGCTGTGTCAGGGGTAACTTTTGCCATTGATACAATTGATACTTTCATCAGAAATGTGTCCCTGATAGTTCTTTAAGTGACATTCAGCTCTTAATCAAAATTACAACTTCTTAGGCCCATGGAAGTCCTGCAGTTACTTTTAACTCTTTTGCAGGGACTATCTCACTGAAGTTAATCAATCACTGTTACTATTTTTCTACAGACCACTGTTATTCCTGAAGTAGTTTCATGCCATGATAACTGCTGGAGAGCAGGTTCCCAGCTCCACCTTGTGCTCCCGCTTCTGCCCAGGGTTCCTTCAAAGCCATGTCTGCGCTGCCCTTGAGATTTCTCCTACTCTTCAGGTCCTCTTCCCACCTTGTTTGCAAAGAAAGCTGAAGTATCTGAAATTGATTTCCCAGAATGAAGGTGGATGGAAACAGCAAGAGCTGGGTTGGGCATGGCTGGAGACAGGTTGAAGAAGTTGGCTATGAGAAATATAGACAAGGAGTTGGCATCTTTAGACACTTGAAGGACAGCTCCAAGGGAGATGCCTCTCTGCTTGGGATCCATCTACCTAGGCAGGAATCTAAAAATATTCCTTGCAGGAGGTGAGCAGGGCTTATGCTTTTCCAAAGGGTGTAGTAGAGCTCTATAGTGCAAGGCTGGAGCACTCAGCCAGAAGTGCTAGACCTGGATTCTGCATTTGCTCCATCTAAAGGGGTTTAAACTAGGGTGATTAATTTTGTTTCCAGTTAATAGGTTTATTTTGATATTACTTAATAATGCATTTTACTGTTACCTAGCAGTGCATTTAGGAGGGAAATCAGTTAAAAATAACTGTCAAAATTCTGCCTCCTCTATGATGGAAATAATTTCTATTGTGTATCTGGCTGATCTGTATAATGGTGTCCCTGACTGTACCATCCAACCATTCATTTGAAACACCTGCAAGATTTGCTGACTCAGTGGTCTGCACAGCTGCATTGGAGGGAAACAGGAACACTGGAATCTCTTAAAATAGCAGCAAAAGGGCAAATTGACTGTAATTTCTGAAAATCATGGTCAGTCAACTAGTTACTGCCTAATAGTTGTAATTCAAATCCATCTCACTCACCTGCCTTTCCCAACAGCCCATGGAGCTGGCAGGGTTTAGGAGGGGGCAACTCCACCCTTTTTGTTGATGTGGTTCACTGCAACCATGCTTCATGGGCTACAAGGAGGGAAAGCAAAAGAGCCTGGTTTGGTGCATGAGAAGGCACTGGAAAGGGAAGGAGTCCTGGCATATGACCATGGCTACTGTATGCCAAAAACAGAAGAAGAAAAGGCAGTTTCTATGTTTCCCTGCCCTAAAACATGGGATCTTCAAGTAGCCCCTGTACTTCTCCTTCCCAATACTCCAGGCTGCTGTGTCCATCAAACTGCTCTGCTTTACAGCCACCAATGCCCAGCATAGTCAGTGCTTCCCAACCCAGAGCTGCTGTCTTCTATTCCCTGGTTGCTTCCCAATCCAGAGTCCCATTTTTTATGCGGACACCTCAAATTAAATAACTTTAATCCCCCAACTAGTCTTAAATCTTCCCACTCTCAAACTTCCTTATACCTCTTCTGTCAGTCTGGCACCAGAGTTGCCCCTTTTTGCTGCCAGGCCTCTCATGTACCTGTTCTCACTCCAGCCGCTTTGGCTGTGGCCAGCAAGCCTTGCCCAGGATAACAGTTCTTTAGTAACCTTTCCTTTGAAAGACAAGGTCTGTCTTCTCCCTCCAGTGCTTTAGGTTCAAAGGGACCTCTGGAGATCATCTTGTTCAACTGTCTGCTCCAAGAAGGTCCAGCCACACTGCGTTGCTCAGCCCTCACCGGCTGAGGTTTCAGTATCTGCAAGGACAGAGAGCCCACCACCCTGCTGGACAGCCCATTTCACTGTCTGCACAGGGAAAATATTTCCCTAACTTTCTAATTTCTAAAAATTTCTAATTGGAACCTTCCTTTACAAATTTGAGCTCGGTCAGAAGATCCCCACTCAGCTATGTTGGCCTTCTGCCACATCTGCTGAACTTTCTGCACATGAAATTGAGCATTAGTGTGCTTGGAAGAGGTTGTGCTCCACCCAACACATAGTAGACCAGCAGGCTTCAGTATAAAAAAACATTTTCAATTTTAATTTACACAGCTGTGTAGCGATACCTGAATATGAGGGTGAAGGAAAAACCTGGTGGAAAGAAAATGCTGCTGGGTTTTGTCATTAGAAATCTCACATTTTACTAGCCAGACTGGTTTTGAGGAAGCTATCTCTTCTGTTCCTGTTCCCATAAAGGCTCTATGGCAACTCTGGCATGGCTTACTGTTTAAATATCTTTCTTGGGTATTTTTAACCTCTTTTCAAACTTTTGTATACAGTTAGAAAGAGCAGAGTTTGGCATGGGGCAATTGAAGACCGAGAGATGGAGACCTACTGTCCTGCTCCCACTCTTGGCTGGCCCAATGTTTCCCAAATTTTTTTTCTTGTTTTTGCCTAGGACAATTTACTTTCCTGTATTAAATGTAATGCTGTTAGTTGGAAGTCTGTAACAACCAGTGAACGGCACAGTTTAACGATAGCTAAATGTGGCAAACGTGCTCTTTGTCTGCAAGCAAGCTGGTGTTCTTTTTTAAACTTGCAATAGTACATTCATGTGAAATGATTTCTTGTGCCAAATTATGAAGGTGACACTCAGCACAGTCCTTGTCACAATGATATCTGAAAGACATGCTAGTAAAGCACACATTTTGAGAAGACTAAGAAATATTTTTTGTGCTTTTTACCACTTGGAATCCTTCTGCAAAATGTTGTTTGCAGTCTTGAGTGAGAAGGAAGGAAAGGAAATCAGGAGCCCTCTTAAAGAGAAGAAAGAAAGAAGTCAGAATGACAAAGCAGACAAGGACAGATCCTGGGGGAAGACAGGTATGCTCATTAATTGTATTTACATTTCAAAGACAAGTTAACTGCAGTGTTCTCAATAATACTCTACACTTGAGTTCGCTGCCACATACCATGAATAATAAATGCACCCAATAGTGACCCAATAGGCTTCTTCCAGTTTTAATTTCATGGGCAATCTTAATTTGAGAGGTCAGTATAAATGCCTACGGTAAGTGACAATTTTAGGCCAGTAACTACTAATTAAGACAGAAGGCAAGATGCTGGCTAAGGCACTTTGAAATAGATCACAGTTAGCCTTGCAGGGTCTGATTAACTCAAACAGAACACCTCCTTAGGTGATAGCTAACAAATGATACTGGAACAATTTTTAAAATTAAAGGAGATGAGGGAAAGGATTTATGAAACTCGGCTGAGTTTCCTCTGGAGAAAGAATTTTGATAATAAGTGGGATTAGCTGTTTGCCAATTAGCAGGCAATTAGAAGAAAGACATTTACCCAGTGGGCAAAAATCTTTGATGATAGACTTGCACTCATCAAACGTGTTTACGCCAAAGAAGGATAAACAGTGCTGCCCTCACAGTGCCTTAGGTCTAGCGATGGGAGCAGCAGTGGTTGCAGCTACCATGCCAACTTCACATGGGGTGCATGGGACTCAATGTGACACTACTTAACGTGTCAAGCACTGAACACAGGACCCTAGGCTGTGCTCATGGATCCTGGGATGGATGTGTTTAACTTCCAAGGGGTCCATGATGGTCTACGGAGAAAATGGAGAAATTTTCTTCCAGTACCTGAAGGGGGCCCACAAGAAAGCTGGAGAGGGACTTTTACAAAGGCGTGTAGCACTAGGACAAGGGGGGACAGTTTCAAACTGAAAGAGGGTAGATTTAGATATAGATTGGATATTAGGAAGAAATTCTTTCATGTGAGTGTGGTGAGACACTGGCACAGGTTACCCAGAGAAGCTGTGGCTGACCCCTCCCTGGCAGTGTTGAAGGCCAGGTTGGATGGGGCTTTGAGCAACCTGGTCTGGTGGGAGGTGTCCCTGCCCATAGCAGTTGAGTTGGAACTGGATGATCTTTAATGTCCCTTCCAACCCAAACCATTCTATGACTATGAATTCTCTGACACTGGGGAATTTTTAGAGACCTGCAAATCAGAGAAATCAAGAAGACAATGGCTTTATTGATATTAGTATCTGTAAGGGTGATCATCACTGGTAGATCAGAGATAATGTCAGACATTGGAAGCTTCTCTGAAAGTGTCACTTGGTCAGGTAAGGCCTCAAATGACTGTGAATTCAGTGTGGCAGACACTGTAAAGAAGAGCAGATCTAGCCTGCTGCTTTTTGTTTTCCACCTTAACAATATTTTTTTCCACATGGTTTCTACAAAATCAGAATATGTAGGCAGCACTGCTTGACCAAAAGGCAGGGTGAGGTTTTTGTGATTTTTTTTTGTTTGCTTTGTGCTCCTCTTTTTCATCCTCAGAACTTCAATGATTCCTACCTACTTGCACGAGCCACAGAAAGAGATCAGCAAGTGCAGAACATGAGCCTTCTAATCCAAATCGTTGCTCGAGGTATATTTCATTATTATTCATTATGGCTATTTCTTGCCATTAACTCCACAGGCAATGTGGAGCACAAAGATAGACTCACAGATATGCCTAAATGAGGCCAGAAAAATTGTATCCTCATATTTGGAAATCCAGCTCAGAAAAGCAGAAAGAATAAGAGGAAGACAAATTAAGACCAAGCCCTGCTCAGGAGTGCAGAGCATTTCCCTGCTCTGTCTCTCAGCACAAGGTAGCGTCTACCCTGAGGACTACAGATGCATACTGTGATGTGAAATGAAGGAATGAACTCAGTCCTGGTTTTGCTACTGGCATCCAGATCAAACCAGGAATTTCAAACAGAGTTATAGCTTTAAAGCATTTGTGACATGCATAAATGTGATGAAGTATTAATACTTGATGCTTCCAACCAAATCCATATTTTTACTTTCTTTCTCTGCCTAGTCAGAGACTTGTTCTGTGGCAGTTTCATTTGCAAGAGGCTGAATTTGCTCTGATCCTGGGAAGGACTCAGCACCATTCAGGGGCAATCACCATGAGTAGAAGCCATCGTGTATAGAAGCGGTTCTCACCCATGCTTTAGGCAGAACTTGGCTACACAAGAAGTGGACCTTTGCAGTTTGTTTCATTTCAAACAAGGACATTAACCCCTTTTTGAAGGGGAGAGTTGTATTTAGAGCCACTGACAGTTGTCCAGAGACTAAAGTACCTTTCAGTTAGACTAGTACTGTCCCTGTGATATGGATCTTGTTTGGGAACACCTGAACTCCTGGAGCAGGCAGACCAGGGGTGTCAGCATGAGGAGAATTCTAGCTTCTCTAGCACCCTAGAGAAGAACCAGAGATGATGAGCACCTTTTTTTCAGGGAATGCTGGAGCAAACCCTTCCAAGAGGACCAGTCAGGTTCAGTTAAAATACCTGTGTTTGTTTTCAGGAAAAATAAACATCATGTGTGCTTGAGGGCAAGGACTGGCAGCTACAATCAAAGGCCTTTTTCTGGTGGGTTGTGTGGGTTAAGAGCCTGATGAACCCTAGGAGCAGACATGATGGAGAGGCTCAGAGCTGTAACATGCTGCTGCTTAGTACAACCCAAAACTGCACTGAAAAACAGGGAGATGTTGCCAAGTCCTGGCAATGGAAAAAAGTGTACAAAATGAAGAGAATAGTGTTGTCAGAGCCGAATGGCAGCAAAAATTTATGACTGAAAATTATTTTCTTCATTTGCACAATGATACTAACACTTAGGGGAGAAAAAGGAGCACTGCAGAGGCAGACGTTACAGATGAAGGAGACTGATTAGCCCCTCTAGCTTTTCCATTTGAAAATACAAGATGTACTTTGATACTGCTGACGTGAACTTCATGGAAGGAAGTAAAGGAAATGTGATTATAGATATTATATCCAAATTCAATTAAAGCTGCATTAAAAAAGTCAGATTACTGTGTGGTTCCATGCTACATTTGAAAACACGATATGCATCTGCTACTGACAGACACATAAAGAACATGCAGGGGTTTATTTCTCAGAAAACTAGTTTGATCTCTGACTTGTCGATTCACAAATCCAGAGAAACAAAGGCAGGAAGCAAAATAACAGACAGCCTTCCCTGGCACATAAATAACCATCAGCAAAGCAGCCCTGTTGTTGGGATTTTTGTTTGTATTTACATTGCAACATTAAGCAAAGTTTATTACCTCAGTTTCTTTATCTATAAGAATTGGATAATGAATCTGATCTTCTTTGCAAAAGACAAATCTGTAGATAAAAGCATTAGTATTGCATGCTGACGTTAAAAAAGTATTTTCTCAGTTGAGTAGCGGTCACTGGAACACTTTTCTGTGCTATCCTCATTCACTATGACAGATTTAAATGAGTTACTGAATCCTTCTGACTCTTTCTAGTTTTGCTGACAAAGAGCAATCCTTAAGCTGGTTTATCATATTTATACCTGATGTATCCTTAAGAATACATGTCAAGCTCACTTTTAAAACTATTTTTGGGGGGATCATGTAGTGGCATATACAAAGGCAAATATCTCTGCTTTCTTGGCTGTGACTGCTACAAGGCAATGAAAAATATCTCAAGACTATGACATTGTAAGGAGTTAGTGTCTCTGTCATGAGGGCTCTATACACCTAGTAATTCTCATAAAAGTCTGTCTGTCTCATATGAGTTAGCAGTATCATATAAACTGACAAAGTGAACTGTAGTAAAATAGTGCATCTATCAATTACTTCCTGCATTATGTTATATCAAGTGGCAGAGTACAATACATTTTAAAATGAAAGGTTGACATGAATTATTATATAGTTATAAATGAATAACAAAGACTTTTAATGCACACATAAAAATAATCCAGCAATTACCTTCCAGCTGTATTTTTCCTATCTTCAAGCAACAAAACACAGCTGGCAGCTGTTTGTAAAAAGGGATCAGTGTGCTAAAATATACCTAGAAAAAAAAATCAATAAAGAAGTATTTTAAGAACAAAATCAAAAAAACAAAGTCACAGAACCTGAGACTTTCAAAGCAGTCTCCTTCTCATACATCCATCTCTCCCCCAAAACAAACCCAAACCCATAAAAATCTTCAGGAAAGATTTTCAAAGGCACTGAGCTTGCAAAAGGAAGAAAGCCCCTAGGTATTCCCTGTGCATTTCAATAAGGATCTTCCACACTCCAAGTCTTTTCTGTGATCACGCACCAATTGGCATGGTAAAAATGTGAATGAGTAATATGTAGCTCAGGAATATGATGCTCAATCAGCTCAGGCAACTCCCCTTCTTTAAAAACGTGGTAGTACCTCAGCCAGGCCTCACTAGGACCCGTCTGCTGTCTGTTCTGCATGGTCAGGGCACACTCATGGACTGCTTTCTGCAGAGAAGAGCCCGCTCTACTTTTGTTCTGAGGTTGGCAGAAAGCTCCTTGTTTTGGGTGGTGGTCTATTTTAAGCTGTTGTCTGACAGTGAATTCTTTCTGATGTAAAATCAGGTCAGGTAAACACGCTCCGCTGCAATTGTGCAGAGTATCTGCAGCCACAGGGAGCTGTGTAGTTGCTTGTCCTAATTCTGAATAGCAACTTCTGAAAGCCTTCAAGCAGCGGGACATGGGCAGCTCAGGTTTAACAGCCACTTCAAAAGCTGTTGTATTTTCAAAACTTGATTTGAAATGTAGAAAAAAGTCAGAAGCGCATTTCAGAAAGCCATGTTCTGTTTTTTTCAACTTTTTTTCCCTCTGTTTAATTCACTTGGCTGAACACCGTAATTGCAGTAACTAATGAGCTCTTCTTGGTGACACTGATCACCCAAATCTGATACTGAGTCAAATGATCTTGAGAACAGAGAACATCGCAGCGATTTCTCTAACACTGTGCACAGTGCTTTATCTTCTCCCCTCCACAGGTTGAGCTCCTTGCTGTCCTGCATGCCTCTGAAGTCCCATCCAACTCATGACAGGTCGGGTTCAAAGCCAGCTTTGTCCTTGTGAAGAATTGATTTTTGTACTCCACGTGAGCAAGGCTCACCCAAGGAGCAGGAAGGAGGTGAAGGATTCCAAGGAACAAAGACATCTTGCTTTTCAAATCTTCTCTGTTTTTGCTCCATTGCCCACACATATATCATTATCTGGCCTCCTACTCTCAAGATGCAAGCCATCTCTTTTATTGCTCACATGTGCTTCTCTTCCGTTGAAAAATGGTGAATCACTAGAACAGAACAGATAAGGTGAATCAGTATCCCTCGAGGCACTAATGAATATAGAGTATAAGGACAGGGACTAGCTCCGACACACTGCCAGCCGGTGGTTTGCACCACAGGAATACATCATTTATCTTCCATTGTGTTATGGATTATTATCTCTAACATGTGAAAAGAGTTCATAACACACGGACTTATTTTAAAAACACGGTAGAATTTAGAAATGCTGAAACAAGTGACATCTTTCAGATCAGCAATAAACAACACAACAGTCTTGCTTGTTCAATGACAGGTTACCACTCGGCCAGTGACAAATCAACCTGGTCCCTTTTTACCCTTACCTAATGCTCATCTGCAGTCTGAAAGAAGCACTTCTGAAAGGCTGAGGGCATACCTGGTGGTTGCAACAGCCGTGCTAGTGATCCTGATGATGATATCCATTAAGAAAAGGACTAGGTCAAAACGGCCTGCCCATTTGTCCTCCTTTATTGACAGAGGTCAGTAACAGAGCAGGAAAAATGAACTGTCACTATCAACTGGGGATACATTTAAATCACCAACAGAAGGGTGAAAGACACTTAGCCAATTATCATTTGTCTGCTTATGCCATTAACAAGCATATTTAATGAAAACAAATAATTAGATAATCCCACTCTTGCTTGATAACCCCACGCAGCACACAAACACGCGTGATGTGGAGAATGCCCCATCATTATGATGGCAAAAGCTCACGCAGTATAGCTTTGCTTGAGTCAGAACTGAGTTTAAATTTGACTCTCATTTCAATATTTTTTTTGTCTGAAAAGGGCAATTGGTCTCTGGTTTTGGCAGGAATTTGCCAAACAGCAGCTCTACAGGTTGGCTCCTGCTCTCAAATTGCGCAGCTCTAGAGCAATTCACAACAGATGTCAAGGTTGATCAGGTCTTGGTGTGCAACAGGGACTTCAGCAAAATTTCAGCTACATCAAATGGATATTGCATGAGAAAGAAGAATAGGAAACAATCCTTGAATAGTGCTGAAAAGGAAAGGGCACTTATGAAAGATGCTGAAAATGAAAAGCAATAGAATTAGTGATATTTATCCAGCCTTATATTTTCCTCAGAGAAAATGCCTGTGCCAGTTTGGGCAGATATTTCTACACATATCACTTCAGGTTACAATGATAAAACAGTTTTTGGTTAAGCTGTTGAGGTGTTGTTTTCCACAGAAAAATAACAGATCTTTCAAGGAAAAAAAAAGGTGCAAGTTTTCAATTCTTTCTTGGAACCTAAGTATAGAAAATGCTAGTAGAAGATCTGTATGTGCAGCCTCTCTGTGTCTGCCAGGGCAGAAATTCACCATCAGATCCATTTTGCCTCAGAAAAAAAGACACTTTACAATTAAAAGAATAACAGCATGCAATCCAGCTGAAATAGAAAAACACTCTCCCTGCAATGAATGATGCATTTAGAACCTTGGCAGCAATGTGAGGATCAAAAGGCAAGCTTTGAAGAAATAGGGTCTTTTAACATTTAGTTATTCAACTGCTCTGCCTGTACGTTTCACTTGTTTGAGATGAACAGAAATCAATTCCAAAAGCTCAGGTCTTCTAGCACTAGTTGAGACGTTGACACTGAAACATTACGGCCTTTTTAATTAAAAAGGCATCAAGTATCATTTAAGAAATTACAGCATATTAATAAAATCTCATGCTGAGCCAAACTTTAGTGTTGTCAAGATAAATTTGTCAGATAATTTTAAAATCTGTGGGGGATGTATTCCATTTAAAAATGCATAACTCAAGGAAACAGAGCATCTACGTGAGGCAACATCACACTATCCTGAAATCATAGATTATCACACAAATTATTGCACGATTGTTTTTAATCAAATCCAAACCTGTCAGGCTCCAAGATGACCATGCAGCCACATTCATTTAAAGCAGGTGGCTTATAAAAATAATTTATTTCTTTTCCATGACATTAAATTCCTGCTATGTTGAGTCTGTGTTTAAACTGAACAATCTGTAGTGTGGAGTAAAGGTGCTGTTTCAGAGATGAAGAGGCTCACGTTAGCTGCCAGTGAGGCACAAACACTCACCGAGCACCTGATTGCAGCCCAGCAGCAACATGAGCCTGCTTCTCCCCCCTCTATTGGAAATGGTTCATATTTGCTTCACCTGCAGCTCTTCTGATACTGATGAGTAAGTGGCACTGGGGGTGATATTTCATAGAATCATAGAATGGTTTGGGTTGGAAGGAACCCTCAAAGATTATCTAGTCCAATCTCCCTGTCATGGGCAGGGACACCTTGAACTAGATTGGGTTGCTCAAAGCCCCATCCAACTTGGACTTGAACATTTCCAGTAATGGGGCATACACAGCATCTCTGGGAAACCTGTTCCAGTCATAGAATCATAGAACATGTAGAGTTGGAAGGGACCCTCCAGGATCATGAAGTCCAACTCCTGTACCTTTGCAGGGATCATCAGGAGTCACACCATGTGCCTGAGAGTACCGTCCAAATGCTTCTTGAACTCAGTCAAGCTTAGTTCTGTGACCACTGTCCTGGGGAGCCTGTTCCAGGGCTCTATCACCCTCTGGGTAAAAAACCTTTTCCTGGTATCTAACCTAAACCTCCCCTGATTCAGCTTCCTGCTGTTACCCCGAGTTCTGTCATTGGTCACAGGAGTGAAGAGATCAGTACCTGTCCCTTCTCTTCCAGTCGTAAGGAAGCCATAGACTGCAACGAGGTCACCCCTCAGCCTCCTCTTCTCCAGGCTGAATAATCCAAATGACCTCAGCCACTCCTCATAGGTCATCCCTTCTAGGCCCTTCGCCATCCTTGTGGCCCTCCTCTGTATGTGCTCCAGTACTCTGATGTCTTTTTTGAACTGCAGAGCCCATAACTGCACACAGTACTTGAGGTGAGGCCGCACCAGTGCAGAGTAGAGCAGGACAATCACCTCCCTTGACCAGCTGGCCACGCTGTGCGTCATGCACCCCAGGACACTGTTGGTCCTCCTGGCTGCCACGGCACACTGCTGGCTCATATTCAGCTTGCTATCAACCAGAACTCCCAGGTCCCTCTCAGCCGTGCTGCTCTCCAGCCACTCGTTCCCCAGTCTGTCCACACCACCAGGGTTGCCCCGTCCCAAGTGCAGAATCCAGCACTTGCCCTTGTTGAAGTTCATGTGGTTGGTGATCGCCCATCTCTCTAGCTTGTCAAGGTCTCTCCATAGGGCCTGTCTGCCCTCGAGGGAGTCAACAGCTCCTCCCAATTTAGGATCATCTGCAAATTTGCATAGAATCCCGTTCGAGTCCTGCATCCAGGTCATTGATGAAGATGTTGAAGAGGACTGGGCCTAGGATGGAGCCCTGCAGAACCCCACTAGTGACCGATTGCCAGACCTGATGTTACTCCATTCATGATCACACTTTGTGTTTGACCCGTGAGCCAGTTGCCCACCCACCGTGTAACATGGTTGTCCAGCTGTATCTCACCACCCTCATAATACAGAATTTCTTCTTAATATCTAATCTAAATCTACCCTCTTTCAGTTTAAAACCATTGCCCCTGTCCTGTCAATACAGGCCCTGGCAAAAAGACTATCTCCATCTGTCTCACAAGACCCCTTCAAGTACTGAAAGACTCCCTGGAGACTTTCAGTGCTACATCTTGAGATCAATATTTCAGCAGCAATTCAAGATATTTTAAGGTGATTTCCCACCATCTAAACACTATTAAACAAAGGTCCAGATGTTTGAAAGCTCTTTTGTCATAACGACTGGTACTTTAAATGAAAATTAACCTTGTCCTAAATTACAATAAATACAGAAGCTTGCAGGTGGCAAAGACTATATTAGGGCAGGGGAAACTCATTCTGGTTCAGAGCAAACATCCCTCCAGCGTGGCAGCAGTCAGCACCGGATGTTCAGGAGAGAAGGGAAGAATAGTGATGCTCTCTCCCTTTGACTTCTGCAGTTGGCAGCCTAAAGAGTTTCCTCATTCATAGGCTGGAGCTTTTATCTAATAGCCAGTGATAGACCTGTCCTCCATGGATACTTCATTGGACTTGCGTGTACTTCTGATTACACAAATTCACATCTGCAATTTAATTATGTATTTTTAGAAAAAAGGTTCTTTCTGTTTTAAATCTTTGCCTCTGGTTCGCCTGTTGCAAGAAACCACAGAAATTTACTCTCTATTCACTAATTTCGTATAATTTTTGTGGGTTTCAGGATGCTATCCCCTCTCCCTCAGGAACTGTATGATTAATATACTTTTTTTTTATACTTTTATCATTTATGCTCTTTTTTTGTTAGGTGAAGACCCTAGCCCATTAATCTATCCTCATCCCTGTGTCAGGGTAAAATTGTTAAACCATCTGAAGTGCATGTACACTAATGCATGCAGCATCGGTAATAAACAGGAAGACCTGGAAGCCACTATGCAGCAGGAAAGTTATGATGTAGTCGCCATCATAGAAAGGTGGTGGGATGATACTCACAACTACGGTGCTGCAGCGGATGCCTACAAGCTCTATAGGAGAGACAGGCAAAACATGAGAGGTGGTGGGGTAGTCCTGTATGTTGGGGAGTGTTTTGATTGTACTGAGACGGGAGATCATGATAATGATAAGGCTGAATGCCTGTGGGTAAAGATCAGGGGACAGGTCAGCAGAATGGATGTTGTGGTGGGAGTCTGTTACAGACCATCCAACCAGGATGAGCAGGCAGACGAGGCATTCTACAAGCAGCTGGCAGAAGTCTCATGGTTGCCAGCCCTTGTGCTTGTGGGGGATTTTAACTTGCCAGACGTCTGCTGAAAATATAACACGGCAGAGAGAAAGCAGTCGAGAGAGTTTCTAGAGTGTGTGGAAAGACAACTTCCTAATGCAAC